>CABFPE010000116.1:1057137-1080150 GCA_900660155.1 Hofstenia miamia | reverse complement strand
CATATACAGTCAGTTGATAAAAAATTGACTTAAATCAGTTCGGTTATGTTTTGTAGGCATTTCGAACATTAACTACAAATAATCGGCGATAAATAGATAGGCGCGATAAAATTACCCTCTTAAATATTTGGGTAGATAATTAATCGACTTCCCATTGGACATCTCTTGCGGTTGCAGATAAATGAGTGGCCAAAAGTTGACACTTAAATTGACTTTCAAAATACTCAAATAAACAAAGAATAAAAACTCGCCTTTTCGAAAAAAGGAAAAGCAATTAAATTGCGTAACTATAAAGCACAACTTGACATTCTCATACGGCAGTGTCCATAAAAACATGTGTTCTACGTTAGATTGCATATTATAGCGGGAAATTAATGTAAATATTTATCAAGATTAATACAGAATATAAGAAGTTATACACGACCGTTCTGGTAACTTCATTTAAGATCTCGAAAACAAGTCACCCTACGCGTCCAAAAACAGCTCCCAAAAACGTTAAATTGCTCCATACAATTTAGATATAATTAATTAATATTTTATTGAATGTGAGCGATATGTTCGTGTTTAAAAACATTTCCTTTCCTTTAAAAAGCGAATTTATTTTTCCTGTTTGCGTTTTTGTATATTTCGTCTGTTTCCGTTTTGCAAAAAAATGAAATTTACAAAAAACAATAGAAACGGAAAAACCTAAAATACATTTTTTGCTGAAATTCAATACATGTAAACAGTTGGCAAATTTTATAAGATTGGCTTGTAAATTATTCAAAATATCATAACAGACCAAACTTGTCAACGAAACGAAATTTCTAAGCTCGGCTCGTTTAAAGTTTGAGTAAGTTCGGCTCGGCTCCATGAGGCTCGTTTCAGTCGATATTTTTTTCAAAATATTGCGCTCTCAGTATTTTTACATAGCTCTTCTTTAACAAAAATTTCTAAAATAAGATTATAAGGTATATTGCAATGAAAAAAATAAGAAAATCTGCATAATCAAAGAAACAAGCTGTGCTACAAATTTGCTTTGCTCAAAAAAGGCTCGTTTCGGGCTCGTTGTATATCCAATACCCTGCTCAAGCTCGCCTCGTTGACAAGTCTGTCACAGACACTATCATATAACATTCCTTATAGGCGATGAAAATTGGAAAAATTCCAAGAACTGCAAGATATTTTAGTGAAATATCAAAAAATTAATGACGTATACCATGAACCGGGCGGTTTTGTGAATTCCAATAAGTTTACTTGAAGAAAATCTGAAATCAGCACGATTCCAGCGGAACTGAATTGAAATCCATTTCCGCCAATCATTTCTCTAATTGTATTGGCAATAGAAGAAGCTGTTTGGAGAAACAATGTTAACACTGTATACGACATGCACCCAATTAATATATGTAGGAATGTCAGCGAAAAGAAGTTTTGTACTAAAGGCTCCGTTTATATATAAAACAAGGTTTTATGTAATAATATCAAATCGTAGAACCAATTACCTATGAAGAAAAAAAGTATTTAGGCAGCAAATACACTGAGATATAGAAACCAACTATACATAACCCTAAAAAGCCTGATATCCATTTAAAAGGACAACCACATTTATAAACTTTTTTCAAGCTCATTAGGCATGGACAAATGTATTGGGGAACGTTCTAGTGCATTGAAGTCGCGGCACGCCTCAATGGGACAGCGCCATTTAAGCGCAAAAATAAAAGAGGAGGATCTCCTTAATCTTGTGTTACTTTCACATCAATATGAGTTCCTGAATTATAAGGGTGTAAAATTTTTTCAAGAACCATTAAAAATATTGAAAAATTGCTTGGCTGTTTAAGTTGTGTTGTAATTGAAGTCGATCTAGCTATAAAAGCAGGGAGTAAACAGCTAATTTATTTGGAGCATACACCCACAAAAGAACACAATTAAAGTAAACGTTAATTGTTTGACGTTTAAGCCTTTTGCGATTGGCTTACAAAATATAGCATTCGAATGAATAACTACAGTTCATCAAAATGATCCATAGCGCCTACAACATACTTGGTGAAAATTGATTTTGTTGAAAAACTGACTTATAAATAAAATCCATCAACCGAAGTACAGGTATTATTTAATTTATGTCATCACGTGAAAGCTGTGCTAATAAACATGAGTCAACAGAGATTTACTGCAAACACCTACACATGTACAAATAGCCTTATTTTAATGACTAAGCACGCATACATTGAGAGAAGATGTAATTTCATACATTATACATGGGTATTCAGAAATATTCCTTACCACTTTTTTATTACAAAAAACCGAAACACACATTGTTCAACGAAATGATTATATGCAAAAATCATAGAGACTAGTGATTGTTTAATTGATCGAAATCCAACATATAAATATATTGCATATTTAAAATTCTTGCAAATGAGAGAAGTGTGTTAGTATAAAAACAAGCGCTTTTGGAAGTCGTTTATGCACACGAAATAGAAATAAATTTCATCAGTGCATGACAAATATTAAATCATGAATTGAATTTAACACTGGGTTCCAAAGTGGGTATGTTTATCGTTTCCAATAACAAGAACTCTATGAGAAAGATATTTGGTCATTTGTGTTAAATGATTCAATAGTTTTAAAAATGAAAAATACATGGGAAGTAGGAAAGGAAATTGTTGAAAGAAATGTGGTAGAAAAACAAGTCAAATATATATTCATTATTAGTTAATTGATGGGAAGACAAGTCATAACAATATAAGAGAGCAGCGTATATCGCACTTTGTGACAACCTCACATACAATGATAACAACTGATGACAAAAGGGCATGTGTAATAACATTGTTTTTGGAGAGAAGCACAACGTTCCCCTGAGAAAAATGCTCGGTGAGCACAACTACTGCACGTGCTGAACAATAAAAACGTTAAATGTAAGTGATCATCACTAAAGAGTAAATTGTAAATAAATGTTGGATATGGCAGTGAGGAAATAAAAAGTGATGATCACTTAAAAATACAAAATGCTTTGTCTTCTCAAATTCTTAAAATCAAGCAGTACAAATGTAGAAACAAGTCGAAGGAGGTAGCAATGATGTAAAACGAAGACCGTTGCGTCCTGAAATTGAAGTGTGCGCCAACACTACCAAAAAGAAGTACTGCGATTATAAAACAAAGCGTACTACAACAAAAACTGCATTCAACAGCTATGAGAAAGCGACTTTAAAACAGCTCCACTGGATTAATCGAACAGACATCTTTCCTGGCAAGTGCGACAAATATGGCAATGAGTGGAGATGCCTGACGAATACAACACAGAGGCTTCACAAAATCGCCGAATTTAAGGCACAAAACATATAAACACAAAAACTAAATGTTGGCAGCATGCCACACAAATTCTACAAAACATTTTTAAATGAAATTTGTGTACGATAAATGACCTGAGAGTAATCCACTACCTGGTCGAGGTAGATCAACAACTAGAATGCAAAAGCGCAGAGCCATTTGGACATTGAAGCGGCGGCGGCGACTGAGAAGCGGGTGTTTGTACTGCTTGGGGCGGATGAATGAGGTTGAAGCGGTTGACGTCCGTGTTAATAAGCTGCGCTCGACTGTGCTTGAGAGCTCTTAATGAGAATGGAAACATTCCACCACCACGTGACCACAACCAAATTAGGAATATCACAAAAATGATTGTGATGCAGCAAGCGGCAAGAACAATGCCAAGAAACATGTTGAGAACGTTACTGCCATTCGCACTAGATCCATTTTTATTTCTTATGCAAGGATGTTTCCTGTTGTAATGTTGGTCGTAAGAATCGTTTAGCTTAGAATGTTCACTTAAACTAAATTTAACCTTAAAAACCACAGCATGACGACCATCTGGAACAGGAAGATGAAGATCTTTCGAATCTAAAATTGGAGGGGACGTGTAACATTCATAAGGTGTATCGAGATTCAGAATGCTATAAACACACACTTGGGAAACACGTTGTATCTCTTTCGAAACTTGCATTTTTACAGCACAATAATCATTGTCAATATCTGAAAATATGAAAAAAATACGATTGTCTAGATGGCTGTCAACAAAAGCTGCAGGCTGATATATTGATCGAGAAATGCCGCTCTTATACCTTGTAGTTAATTGAAATACAAAGTAATTATACACACCAACGTAAACAGGAAAATTATGTATAATGCCGGTGCTAAAGTGATTTTGATAAACTAATTCATATCCCGCATCTCTTGCGAAAACAAACAATGTGTAATCAGCATCCATTGCATTAGAAATCCAACTGACGTTGAACTTAGACCTACCCGCAGCTGTAACATTAAAAATTGGCAAATTATGCTCTGCCAAAAATATCTGTTCTGTTGTATTTATTGAAACAGCATAGTTCAATGGGGGAGTGAAATTTCCAGCATTTGAGAGACCCAATACAGTTACATCGTACTTCATATTGAGAGCAAGATTCTTTATAATATATTGAAAGGTGTTAGTTGGAAATGTAATCGTTTTCCATTTATATTCATTCCACAGCTTGTAAAAAAGTTTGAAACCAGTTAGAACGCCAGCCATATATTTTTTCTCGTAGTTCTTCCAGTGTACTTCAATACTATTATTACCACCCTGCGCTGCTGTAAAGTTCGGTGGATGTTTGAAAGAAGATTCCTTGGTGCGACAAGTTACTTCAAATATAATCTTTTTCATGTTGTCGGGAAGGAGTTTTTTAAGTTGAAACCTATACAATGTAAACGGTTTAAGTTTCGTCAACAATTTCTTTGTAATATTCTCTTTATTTGAAGGTTCTATTGAAAAAAATTTGTTATTTTTATAAATTTCCTCACTGTCATAGACAATAAAAAAGTGATGCTTTGGCTCCAAAAAATAAAAGAAGAGCTCCACCACACTTTCATTCAAGGAATTACATGTCATTTTAGGCCCAAAATAAATTGTCTGTTGATCAAATCCAAATGGATTATAAGCCTCGTATTGAATAATGCCTGGAGAGTAATGATTTACCTGAATTAAATAATTAATCTTCTGCCGTATAATGTCTGCAGGGTTCAATTGTGGTATATAATCTTCAAATCCTAAATCTTTCGTAACAATTTCTTTTCCGTTATGACGAACAACATACTTCGTAGGGTTGGAAAATGATAGAATAGAGCAATAGAATGATTCCTTATAGTTTGTGACTTGGATTTTTGGAGGATCCATGGGAAGAATAGCGTAGTCCAAATGTGGGTTAATGTCTTNAGTGAAATTTCCAGCATTTGAGAGACCCAATACAGTTACATCGTACTTCATATTGAGAGCAAGATTCTTTATAATATATTGAAAGGTGTTAGTTGGAAATGTAATCGTTTTCCATTTATATTCATTCCACAGCTTGTAAAAAAGTTTGAAACCAGTTAGAACGCCAGCCATATATTTTTTCTCGTAGTTCTTCCAGTGTACTTCAATACTATTATTACCACCCTGCGCTGCTGTAAAGTTCGGTGGATGTTTGAAAGAAGATTCCTTGGTGCGACAAGTTACTTCAAATATAATCTTTTTCATGTTGTCGGGAAGGAGTTTTTTAAGTTGAAACCTATACAATGTAAACGGTTTAAGTTTCGTCAACAATTTCTTTGTAATATTCTCTTTATTTGAAGGTTCTATTGAAAAAAATTTGTTATTTTTATAAATTTCCTCACTGTCATAGACAATAAAAAAGTGATGCTTTGGCTCCAAAAAATAAAAGAAGAGCTCCACCACACTTTCATTCAAGGAATTACATGTCATTTTAGGCCCAAAATAAATTGTCTGTTGATCAAATCCAAATGGATTATAAGCCTCGTATTGAATAATGCCTGGAGAGTAATGATTTACCTGAATTAAATAATTAATCTTCTGCCGTATAATGTCTGCAGGGTTCAATTGTGGTATATAATCTTCAAATCCTAAATCTTTCGTAACAATTTCTTTTCCGTTATGACGAACAACATACTTCGTAGGGTTGGAAAATGATAGAATAGAGCAATAGAATGATTCCTTATAGTTTGTGACTTGGATTTTTGGAGGATCCATGGGAAGAATAGCGTAGTCCAAATGTGGGTTAATGTCTTCAGTAGTTTGCAAGAAACAGCGATATACCGTAGGTCCCATCTTATGCAAATTAACTTTTGCAACTATTAGATTATTGTCAAAATATAATGGTCGAGAAGTAAACTTTGCGGAGCCTCCAGATTTATCATATAATATTGAATCCATCTTTTGTTTGGGATAAAATGGACACAGCAAAGATGAATTCGTAGAAGTGCCTTTATAAATATAATTTGGCAACATAATAAACTGAGATACATTTTTTTTCAATTTGCTACCTGAATGCAAATGAACATTGTAATTAGAATCGGTACCGTTTATATTACAATGGCATCTGTAGGAACCTGAGTCTTCTTGTCGAAAGTTGAGAATGACAAGAAATCCGTCATCCAAAACAAATTTCTCGTTATCTCGAATTATCCCTGTAGCTAAAGTGGCGTTATTAAAAGTCCATCGTACACCAGACCACCAAGTGTGACGAGTTTCCAGTTTATCGACTAAAAAACTGTTTTTAGGTTTGCAGTAGAGCAGCACTATTGAGTTAAGTGGGATTTGAGGTAGATTTAAGTGTGAGAAAAGCTGAATTTCCGGAGCAGCAACTTTTTCCAGTGAAGCCCACTCCACAGAAGCAACAGGACTATTAACAGTTCCGAGAAATGAGGATATCGAGCAATAGTAGTCCCCAGCCAAATCAGAAGTCACCTTATCGGTGGAGTAAACTGACGCGCAACCTGAATGTTGGTAAATCTCTCGGCCATTGTGATACCAAGTGACGTTAAAATCCGAGTCAACGATATTGTAACCAATGCTGGTATAATCCTTTCCAATAGAAAAATTAAATGCGCATGAGAGTTGAAATTTCTTGGGAAGGTTATCATTGATGATAACTGTTGATGTGGGAACCGTTGTCCAATGCAGATGAAAAACTTCGTAGATTTCATGAGCAGATGCGAATAACCATAAACTCCAAACTACAGCATTTAGACAGTAAAAAACTGACAGGGTCATGTGGGGAGCACGCTAGTATCACCGGTGCTTATGATCAACTTTTCTAAAATATGTAGATGATTAGCACTAGTTCGATAAGCATGAAACTAAACTTTAAATTTATGGAAAGTAACCAAAATTATGCGTTCAGTGCTGACCGCAACACACACTTAACAATTATAATAACCAAGAGAAATAAACGTTGCGCTAGCACAATTTGCTCTCGCCGAATCACATGATAGGAGAACACACAAACTGTGAGAACTCGATAGTAGGCGCTACTAGTTCATTTGGAAAAGAAGGCAATCGCTGTATGAGCACGCTAGTTCAATTATTCCGCACTCTACAATTCCTTTCATTACAACAACGTTAATTGACTAACATTGAAATATGCGCTTCATTAGCCTACAAACACTCACAAAACAGTGGATTTGTGTTACCAGGTCAATAAGAATTGTTATCAAATTAGAAAACGCACTTTCACTCACTAAACCTTTATGATTGAGTGCGCAAGCGAATATGTCGCAAGTAGTCATTCCACTATTTCGTGTACACGTCCAGTTCATTATGTAACACTTCTCCGTTATTCTATCAAATGCAGTCCTAGAAAGTTTTGAACGACGGGAGGCGCTTCAAATATTTTTTCTTATAATTGTTATAAACCGCTTATATATATATATATATGCAAGTTGTGCAAAATCTAATCATATTTTGCAAAACATGCAAGGATTTATGAGATTCTTCAAAAAATGTTTCGGTTTACATTTAGGTACATGAGAGGAGCTAATTTTCACCGCCTCATATTCAAGGGAAAGCAGCAACTTTTTTAAAAAATCGTTTTTATCTTATGAAAACCATTAAAAATTTTATCACAATACTCATATAAAAGATCCACAAGCACATAATTTTGATAGTTTTTTTGAAAAAAAGGGGAGGCTTTTTTCTTAAAACCACTTCTGAACTATCTCATGATTTAGTAAAAAATTCTTTTAGTCAAACTTTTATACGACCATATGGTCGGAATACGTTTGAAAAAATAAATATTTGAATATCAAAGAGTTATACTTGTGCTATCCAAAATGTTTAGTCGGAGATAATACATAACTGAAATTGAACAAAAGGAACATAAGATTAGTGAATTGAAAACAAGTCAATAAAGTTTCATAGCATTTATAATCATTAATAGCTAAAATTCACTCACAAACAGGCCCATTTGAAAATCAAAGTGAACATTTACTGTCAGGTTTAAGCCAACGAAATTATAATCCCCCAAAGAATTCTAGCGAATATTTTGCCATTTTCCAAACTTGGGAAAAGCATGTTGCGGTCAACACTAATGCATAAAACAATGTAGATATTAAAATATTGCAGTACACTTGCGACATCAAATAAGATCTTAACAGAACTGTAAATAAAAACAACTTGTGATAAATAAGTTCTCAATACTTAAAATATATTAATTTAATGATTTAACAATTGCATTGTAAAAGTGCAGCGGCGTAAACTGCTGATGCGGTAGTCGCAACTGCTATTTTACTTAGTACGGTAATAATTCAATATTGTTTTAATTAAATATATTTAATCTTATTTAACTTAACAGCAAAGAAATTTACAGCAATTTTCAAATCACAGCTACATATATTCAGTTCTCAAACAAAGCATGCGTATTAACCCCAGAGGAAAACAGTTGAATGTAGATATTTGGTCATACTAGTCACTTTACAAATTATAACAATTTGTAAATATCAGAAAATTTCAATCCCTGAAAATTGTACAAGCAATAAATGTTAACTGACAATACAAATTAAACAGAATATTTACATAGAATAAAGTCAGCGGGTTAAATGGCAATAAATCGAGTGTCAAAAGCACTTGCCATAGAACCAGTACTAAACAATGCGATATTGCATATAAGTGACCACTATTATAAATTAATTGAAACCCGCAATAAATCAATAAAACAAAGTTGAATTAAAAACGGAATTTAGCGTTTCTTAGCCGCTTAATCTTATGCAGTTATTATATAGCTAACTTAAATGAATATAAATGTCGAGCATATATCTATTTCAATTCCTGTAAACTTAATAAGATATATAATGAATAAATAATCATTGTAAGATATACTTAAATTATTCAAAGATGGTCTATATGTCACAAAATTATAATTCTCAGCTATAACTACAGCAAGACTTGTAAATTCCATAGAAATTCATTGAAAAATTTAGACTCTGTATCAAAGTTAGAGTGCAAATAAAATTATGTGATAGGAAATACTATACAGAAGGAAGTAAAATGTAAATTCTAACACTTCAATTAAATAGAATTAACATTAAAAACAGTAAACTTTTTAAACTCTTTCTGACACAACAGAATGTCAATTTCTCACAGATGTTTCTCCTACCAAATAATATATTTGACATTTGATTGAAATCTTCACAATTAAACATACTGGTTTTTTAATGAATTCTTTATAAGCTGTCAAATTCGGGTATTATCTCATAAAACTATAATTTAAAGTAAACTACATTTCAAGGTGAAAAATAATTATTTGGCTTGCAAAATACAAATGTTCCACAAATACATGACCAATGCATAAATCTAATTTGGAAAAAATCCAAAATATTGTAATTGTCAATATCTGACAAAAAGTTTTAAAGAAATGCAAGAGAATTTGAAAAAATAAAAATATCAAGTTAATATCAGTTAAAAAGTTAAGAAACAAGTGCCAAAAACCATTAGCACGATGTTAGAACTTTTAACGAGCAGCTAAGAATACAAACAATAAAAAAGAGTAAAAACTGTTCTAAAGTCAACAACATAACAGTCCCATAAATCTAATGCTATATAGATAAGCAAATATTCTCACACTGGAGATCATATTGTTTACTCAGGTCGACTACTGAGTATGAACACAAAATGAGTTAAAAATCAACGAAATTTTTCAATACATTGAAAAAAGTGTTTGTGTATGTATTAGAAGGACATCTAATGAGAGAAACATTACAACTCACTGTACAAATAGAAATAATGTTGAAATTCCTTTGAACGATGTTTCACTAATAAGAATATACTGTTTCATAAAACATTTCCTCATAAACACAATTTATTAAATGAAATATTTTTATCAACGTATATGTATTGAACATGAACAACATAAACACACATAAACAATATATATATATATATATATATATATATATATATATATATATATATAATCCATTTTAAAATATTGGCGCTCTATACAAAAGTACATATACTGGCGCTCTATGCACCTCAAGAATATATTTTGGCGCTGTATACTCGAATAACACATGTTTACAAATATTAAATAATATACTTGTCTATATAATGTAAAATCATTTAGGTGAGAAGCATAAGCAAGTACTAGTATATCTTCAAAAAACAACACTTAACTAAAGAGAATATAATATGCTTACATCAAATTAGTTTTGTATAGGAATGCTTACAACTTACGAAATTTTAATGCTTCTAGCACCTCGTTATCTATTCGATTAAAGGAAGCCACACTCAATTTCATGTTATTTTTATACAACATATCAAGGAGATCATTTTTACATACATTTTTCCCATATCTGCTAAATATTTCAAATAACATTTTTCCGTTTTTGTAAGTTTGCAATATTTTGTAGAATTTAATGCATCTAAAAATGTTTCAGGTTTACTTGAAGAATCGGACGATTCAAGATTTGTGTATTGCAAGTTTTCTGCTTACGTGATTTAACTGTTGATGATATGGTAGAAGTGTTAGCTGGCGGAATATTTTCTTATCTTGCATATTCATTTTGGCTTCTTCTAATATATCTTGATAGTGATGAATTAAGTTTGAAAACTGTTTTTCACTGGTACGCAGAGTATAGTATTTCTGCTGTTTGTTGGGCATGCCCAGTCAGCTCAAAATGAGCTTTTTGCAGAGCTGTATTTGAAGTTCCTTCCCAAATTTCACTGTCCCACATTTTACGTAGAGAGTTTGCATTAAATCGAAAATCCTTTGAGAAGGGAAAATGACGTTTTATCACTAATTTTAAGAGACAAGCCACTTTCTTTTTTATTTTGACAAAACGTATGTTTGCTTCACTCCTATTGTATTTTCAAATCTTTGTACTAGTCTATTGAACGATTTTAGTTGACACGGCTTAATTTTAATTCTTACCTGATATTTATTACGTGTTTTGTTAATGCAGCTCATTCCACTTTCTAAATTTATTATATCGGTGGGGAGTATTTCCATAACTGGCTAACATCTTATATTTAAGGAACGCTGCAGGTAGACAAAATTCATCGCCTTTTCATCATTGTAACTTAGTTCTTGACCCTCGTTGATTAAAATATGTTCTATTTGATTAATGACTTGTCGAACAATTTCCTTTGTCGGTTCCTTCTCAAACAATTGATTTTGCTTTAAGGGGTTCTCTCGCTGTGAAGTTTTAGTGTAGATTTTTGAAGCTTCTGCCATTGAACCACGTATCAACCCTAAATCTGTGCATACTTGAAAAGTATAATTTGACATAATGAATAAAAGATTTGGGTGTGCTCAAAAGAATTTTCATGGTTGCAGAAATGTAACATTTTTCAAATTTCATTGTTTCAATTACCTCCAGTAAATTACTTTCTTTTAGGCAACTAGTTTTGCTATATATTAAGAATAGAAAATTACCTAACGACCTAAAATTGGAACTTTCGCGATTTCCAGAGGCACGTGCCGTTTTCTCCTTATGCTTAAGAAAATTTTCAACAATGACTTGTTTTTTCGCTATAAGGTTTCCCTATAATATGCTTTCTTACATCAAATGTTTTCAGCTTTTACAGTCCTCAACTTTATAAAAATCATGGTTGGAGTCATGCAATCAATTGTTTTGGCAAAGAATGGTTGTTGGATAAATGATCTCTAATTTTTCAAAATCAGTCTTATGACAAATGATGCATTCTTGCCGCAATTTTTTTTCCTTACATTCTTCTTCAAAATTTGATGTAAAATTTCAACGAGTTTAGTTGTTGCGTCTTTTTGGTTTATAAGACTTTTGTTGGCGTTGTCTCTGTCTTATTAACTTCATTTTTTTCAATGAGTCGTGTTTTTGCTGACTAAAAATTAAGTATAATTATATAAATTATTAGTTATTTATCACTTTCTTTTTTGTTCTTTCAATTCTAGTTCCTGATCCATTTGTGTCAGCAGCGCTTCGAATTTTCCTCATCGCTCCAAGCAATATTCATACTGAAACTAAATGCGAAAAGAAGATGTAAGTATATGCAGCGCCAAAATATCTATGTTTGTGTGTATATATATATTTTAAAAATTTTTTTGTTTGATTGTTAAAAATGATTATGATGGAATGTAACATGAGAAACTATCATTTCTAACATTTCTGCAAACTGATATTCATAAAATAATGTATAGTTTACAGATAAAATATATATATATATATATATATATATATATATATATATATTCGTCGTTTGTACCATACTAATGGTGAAACTTCATTACAAACGACGAATTCTGAAAAAAATGACTGTTACAAACGACGAATCGCCTTTTTGGGGTTTAAAATTGAGGAGAATGCAAAATTTTCGAATTTTTTCAGTTAGTGTATCTCAGTACCCTCTCAACAATATATCCTACTGGATTAATGGGTCTAAAAATTTAAAATGAAAAAAATTTTTTTTGCTGGTTTTCACAGATATTCGTCGTTTGTAATTTCTCAGCAAAAATGCTTGGATCAACTTCGCACCTAGTTCATTAGCTTCCAAATTAAAAACTACATCTACTAAAGTCCTTTAAAGATGTATAGGATATGGATTACTTATTTGTTTTTATTTTGAACAACTCACTATACCGGCTTGATCCTATATTTTGGGGAATAATCGTTAATATCTCAGTGAATAATGCTTGGATCGACTTCGAACCTATTTCATTAGCTTCCAAATAAAAAACTACATCTACTAAAGTCCTCTAAAGATGTATAGGATATGGATTACTTATTTGTTTTTATTTTGAAATTTCATTTAACAACCCACTATACCGGCATGATCCTATATTTTGGGGAATAATCGTTAATATCTCAGTGAATAATGCTTGGATCGACTTCGAACCTAGTTCATTAGCTTCCAAATTAAAAACTACATCTACTAAAGTCCTTTAAAGATGCATAGGCTATGGACTACTTTGTTTTTTTTTGAAATTTCCTTTACAACCAACTATACCGTCTTGATCCTATATTTTGGGGAATAATCGTTAATATCTCAGTGAATAATGCTTGGATCGACTTCGAACCTAGTTCATTAGCTTCCAAATTAAAAACTACATCTACTAAATTTCTTTAAAGATTTATAGGATATGGTATAATACCTTTGATTACTATGTACTTAACAATATTATATGGTTATTGAAGTTCAAGACTTTCGAGTTTGCTGTAGCCAAGAAATTAATCAACTATGGAAGGCATTGGCTCTAATAAATGGAATAGGCACTAGTGTAATGCATATGATTAAAAAACTGTTAAAATTGCAACATCATTATAAAAAAAAAATTTTGGTTACAAACGACGAATATTGTTACAAACGGCGTATATATATGAAAATGATTATAAATGACGAATATAAATTCTGCATAAATTACAAACGGCGAATATATATATATATATATATATATATATATATCGACTGAAAGTAAAGTTTTATTGTAATGGAGTTGTTGCAAGCTCATCAAAGACGCATGAGAAGAAATCTAAGGTGGCATTCAATCTTTCGAACAAGGACTATAATTCATGATTGATGTTCTTCATGTGAACATTTTAAACAAATATATTTACCAAAAATTCATTGATTTGCATAGATATACTTTAAAATTAATATCTTGCAATGTGTTTAATAATAGACGATAATTCAAAGTTTGCTGTGCTACTCGTATTGTCCTTAAATACATACCGCGTGCTATGAATTTGGTTAATTATCCAAAGTGAACGGTTTATATCGATTATTTTTTAAACTTTTTATTTATATTATTGCATTTTTCATCGTTTTTTAGCCTATATTATTGCACCCTATTCTATACCTTCGCCGTAATACCCTTTATGTAAAGAATATTTAAATGAAGAAATTGTTTAATAATTCTGTCTTTGATTGATGTACATACTTTAAATTTCCTAAGGTACTTTCAAACGTATCTGAAAATGGGATATATATATATATATATATAATTTTACAATAAACTACACTAAAGGAAATTATAAATATTTTGCATGCACTATAAATCTAGAATTTTTGATGTTATCTAGCGTTGTTTATTAAGTAATTTTTCTTTGTTTGGAGCTTTAATAAAAATGGGTTCACCAATTTTATGATGTCTTAGTAATATCTTAAAATTTTCTTGCTTGATTTCATGGTGATGTAAGTACATTTCAAAATTTAAATGTCCTTTCATCCTTGTTCCCAGATGTCTCTTAGTTTCCCCGATGTATGATTTATTGCAATCATCACATTCAGATTGGGTAAATTACAGGAGAAATTAATTTCTTAGGGATAAGGTCTTTGTTGTTGAATATTTTCTTTGTTGCAAAGGACAACTTTGGTGAATTTCAACTTGTTCGATATTTTGATTTTTTTCATTTAACATTTTAACTTGGTTGCCTAAATACGGAATTTTTAAATATATTGGACAAATTTTATTCTTATCATTGTCTGCTTCATGAAGTTGTTCTTTGTTACTTTCTTTAAACATCTTGTTTGAATATTTTTTAATGAGTTTAATGGGATAGCCATTGTCTTTAAGGATTTCGAAAATCTGTTGAATTCGTTAGATGTTTGTAGTAATTTTTACTCGATTAAATAATGCTGTAATTGTGTTTAATTTGTAGGACGTATTACAATTCGAAAAGTATGAAATATATAGTCCTGAGTTTGTTTTTTTATATGCTAACTTGTTTCATAATTGTTATTAAAATTCTGTATCGTAACATCAAAAAATCAGCTTATTGTTGGTTTCAAATTCCATTGTAAATTGAATTTCTGGTAGAATGTTGTTTAAATAATTCAAGAATGTGTTTGCATCATCTTTCTTGTTAAAAGTTGCAAATATATTATCTACATACCGATAGTAGCATTGATGAGTAGATAAAATTGAAGTGTTCATGAAATCTTTTTCTATAATATCCATTGTAAATGCTGATATTATTGGTCCAAGTGCCGATCCCATCGCAATTCCATTAATTTGGCGCTAAAGAAAACCATTAAACAGAAAAGGGAAATTTGCAGTTTTTGTACGTTTAATAACAATATAATAAATTGCTAACGCTGTCACGACTTGACAAGTATCATTGTATTACGATACATATCAACTCATGATAGAAAAACTCATATCTTTTTCATATCGCGATAGCTCTGAAATCCATGGAAAATGAAAATTTAAGCACATTGGATCTTCATAATTATTGAAATTCTTTGATCGCATTCCATGCATAGATTCACTATTTGCAAATTGCGCAAATTGGCACCCTTCTTTGGGTCGTCCATTCTTTGTGTTATCCTCAATTTACATAGTGCTCCTAGTTTTATTAAAAAATACATAAACTGTTATTATATAATAATAACGGCGCATATGTACGTTTATATCGACAAAAAGTATATATAATCACCTCATTTCATTTCAAATTTCTTATTTTAAAGATATCATACTATAAAATTGCACGCTTTTATAATGGAGACCCAGCAAGAATTGCAATATTTTTAGAAAATATCATTTCTAGGAAGTCATTGATTGAAAATGGAGTGATTCATATACATTATTACTTAATATTACATTTATAGATTCAAAGAAGTCATTAGTCCACAAACGATAGTACAGTACATTATAATTAGTAATAATTTTTGTCAATGAAATGAATAAAGATAGTCTGAAAGCGATGTCTTCAATATTGAGATATAGAACATTTCTTACTAAATCGTCACTTTTCAGTTATCTCCTATTAAAGAAGACATTGATTATAAATGCGTTCCTTGTAAAATTTTATTAAATATTACAAATTTAGGGCTAAATTCAGGTTTCTAAATTATTAAAAATTAAAATCTTTAATAATCATGAGAAATATGTGTATTTCTGATATAATGTTCAATCATTTCGAGGGGATGTCACATAAACTGAATTATTTTTGTTTCAAAGATTTCAATTTTAAAAAATTTGCCACTAGCGTATAGTAGACATGTAATTTAAGGACATTTACTAAAAAATTATTCAAAAGAATTTTTTAGTATATATTGTGTTACAAAGCGGCAAAAAATTACAAAGCGCCTTTATATTACACAAAAATTACAAAGCGCCAATATATATATATATATATATATATATATATATATTGTTGTTAAAAATGTAATAATATGATAATCACGCCTGCAGTGGTGACAAATAATGTACAGACTACTATTTGAATCACTGTTTTGGAACAAAGATAAATTTTACTGAATATAGCTCTATATTTTCTCAACAATGTAGTGAATAATTCAGCCGGAGGTTGGCAAAATTAAAGTATATTGCATAAACATAGATTGAATTATAATAAATATAGCGATTCACAACCACCCGATGTCATACCGCAACTTTTCCTGCAGATTTCTACTCATTTTTTTCATATGTCACTATGTACTCCTTGATGTGACGCTATGTACGTTTTTTGAGCATTTTGTACATATATAGCGACATATAATAACTATATATTTGGTTAATTTTAAGGTGCGTTCAGACGAGAACCTTTTGATGCGCATCTTTTGATGAAAATGCGTTAAGACGAACATCTTTTTAATGTACACATTTTGATGCATCAATCCGCATTTGGGAGCGTTCTTTTGATGTACATCAATTTGATGAAATTGCGTTTAGACGGCATTATTTCGATGCACGGCCACTTGTTTATTTATCAATTAAGTTTAATAGGAATTGTGTTTTTCTATCACTGGGAAGACTATAGCTAACACCTCAATTACTGATTCAAAATAGTAAAATCAAAAACGAATTTTATTAGATGTTTAATTCTATAGATATTGTTATATAATGTTGCCAAGAATAATTAGCTAATTACTGATTGTTCAAAAGACAAAATTATTTGTTTAAAGTTTCTAGAGCCTGGCGGTATACGGATACTGAAACCAATACCGCTATATTATGACAATACCGAAAAATACTGATAATGTGGTATCTTGCCTAAAACATTGATCGGTACATTATTTATAATTAGGCTCTGTATTGTGCGCAAGCCCGCGGGTCAATTCTTGCTGTATGAAATTTTGGAACATTTCTGTTGGAGGCTTAAGACATAGCCGTTTGCAAAATTACAAAATTTCTTAAGAAAATTATATTAATAATACAGTTGTTTCAATTACATGGCTGATTAGACCACAAAATTTTGTCGCGAATACCTTCACAAATACTAGCTACTTTGAGATTTTTTCTTAAAAAATCAGATTTACAAAATGTGTTCATTCGGATTTCTTTGCAATGCAAAAATCATAATTATGCAGTTTATGCTCTAGGTCGAAAGGTCCGTTCCATTGCATAAGGTATTTATACATTTAAAAGTTTTAGTATTCTGGTGATATTAAACATTGGCTTAAAATTCCATTTTTATCAGAAACGAATGTTCAATAAAACGCATTCATATTTGCAATTACTATTCCATTTTACATATGAATTCATTTAATTGATATAGCCATGGTATACTACAACTATCTTTCATATATATATATATATATATATATATATATATATGTATGTATACCGTAAAACCTATAATTGAAGGCCTCCCTAGCGAGGAGGTTGAAAATAGACCACTCAGGTTTGTGTCTGAGACATTTTTCTCTTTCACGGATGGAGATACGCGCGTGGACGTACGTACGCACACGCACACATGAAAGCACACGAACACTAATACTCTTCAAAACAGCATATATAACAAATTTTTATAGACCTAAGAATACCAAAAATTATTCTTTGAAAAATAGAAGGCCACCCTAGCAAGGGGGTTGAAAAATATAAGGCCATGGCCTTCAACTACAAGTTTTACGGTATATATATACAGAGTGACCCATAAGTTACTACGTTTCAAACCAATCAGTGAATTAGTGAATTAAGCCAATCATATCCTATTGTAGAATCACTGGGGTGATTCTAGCGAACAAGAGAACACGGTTAAACTATTTCTCTGTTTACAGATGCTTGGGTGTCTTATATACAATGCGTATGTACAATATGTACAAACACTAGTCAACACGAAAAGCGCGTGATCTGGCCGATAAATAACTATCGACTGATGTCACACTATCGATAAACAATACTACGTTTCAAACTAATCAGTGAATTCGTGGATTAAGCCAATCATATTCTATCGATAAACAATAAATTACATTGTTTTATCTATTTAGCACTGGGATGGCCGACATCAGAAAGTACACTATTGAATTCAGAATTCTTGCAGCGACGTGGGTCTATGATTCGGATCGCTCACGCAATACCATGATGCTTGTTAGGGAAAAACTTCGGCTGGAAGCAGGTTGAACATCATCCGCCAACTGTTATGGTTTGGGCGGCGATGGCTGAAGAACATTTAATCGGACCTTATTTCATTGAAGGTTGCTTGGATGCAGCACACTACAGACAGCTTCTCACTGAAAGTTTTTACCCGAGCTACAACGTCGTGGTATCGCATACCTATGTCATTTTAAGCAAGATGGAGCTCTTGCAACACGTGCCTTTCTGAATGAACAGCTTCCAGTGGGTGGCAAATTCGGCCCCACCACATTCCCCGCCAGGAGTCCAGATTTAACATCCAGCGACAATGCGCTTTGGGGGTAACATTGAGCAAAAGTTGCAGCAGTCAACCACTCATATTACACAGGAACTTAAACAAGCAGTTGGTCAGGCATTTAATGAAATCGAAGTTGATGGTCCACGCAAAATCCGCAAGCGCACATTCAGGCGTTTTCAACTTTTTATCCATCCATATGATAAATAACTGTAGTTTTGGTTTACTTGTTTATTTTGTTAACTTCACATATTTCTATATAGAATATAATTTTGATGTTGTTTGATTATTTTTTTAAGATTGTTGAAACGTAGGGGCCATTGATTTGAAACTTAGTAACTTATGAGCCACCCTGTATATGTATATATATATAGATATATTATTGATTTTTCATAGTTAAACCGATACCGCGGTATTTTGTGTGAACTAAATCGAACCGACTACCAAAATGTTTATTCCGCTGACCCCTAAAAGTTTCCTTGGAATTAATATTGCTTCATTAAAAGGAATAACTGCCTTTTGTTACAAAAAATTAAAACATTTAGAATTCAATATCGTCAGGGTTCATTTTGAAGTTAAAGTTGTTGAGCTTCAAAATCCTCGTATTTTAAGACTCACGGCTACTTGAGACAATCTGTCCCCGAAACAAAGTCATTAATTACTGATCGTTCAAATGAATAGTGTGCGTTCAGAAGATAATCTTTTGAACTACGTTAAAAAGATGCAAGCTGTTTGTGCATCAATTTCAACTATATGCGTTTAGACGAACATCTTTTTGACGTATATCAAATGATATACATCAAAAGGTTCTCGTCTGAACGCACCTTAAATCTTGTATTATATATGCATGTATATATATATATATATATATGTATATACAGTCAAATTTTGCTACTATACCGCCCGCTACTATGTCACTTTTCCTCGGTCCCGCCGATAATAAGCCTTTTGTTACAAACTCTCGCTACTATGCGAGATTTGACTGTATATATTAACGTACTTTGGCAGAGTATACTTAGCGTTTACGAACTTTTTGCCCATAGTACTTAGCGTTTATTGAATTTTTTGACAGTAAAAATGTTCAATGTGAGATTTTTTTAATACATATGTTGTTTGGCATGCAAAAGACACATGCTCCCAAAATTTTGAAATTCTTTGTTTTTGTCACATAGATAAAATTTTTTAAAAAACAATTGTTTTCACATGAAAAAAGTGGCAATATTTTAGTGATGAATATAACAATGTCCAAAAATATGATTTTTCTCCATTTTTTATGGAAACGTGTACTTACCGTTAATATACGTGAAAGTGTACTAAGCGTTAATATACATGGAGAGTGGGTATATATATATATATATATGATGACAAGTATTGGAATTCAGCATGATTCTTAATAAATTTGAACATTGGTTATTGAGTTTGGTGATTAATATATAAATGGTTGAATAAAATATGTTATGTATTACAAAGAAGCAAAATAAACTTTTAAAATTTGATTGTATATATTTAATTTAAAACCGCTTCAAGAAGACACTAAATAAGATGTTTCTCAACGCATGGACCTATGTATTCATAAATAGTTTTTTAATACTGCCTTGAAATTGCCACGTCCGCATCGAATATAATGAATCCAATGCATACTACTATCAACACTATTTATTGGAAAATCAGCGCAAGCACACTCTGCTGTAGTAGAATGAACTGTTTGAGAGTAAATAATAAAACAAGATTGAATTTCTTATAGGAATGGCTTGTCCTCTTTCTGCACATATTGAAGTATCAACTAATATATGATACTTCACAAATATTGTTTTTAGCGGAATGATTGGTTGAAATCAACTATTTTTGTATTGAAAATAATTCAACATGTACGCAATTTCGCAGTCATTCAGATTTTTCTCAATTTTTTATTTTGCAACAAACATTGAAAAAATTACAAATTAATTTACAAAAATTTGCCAAGTCTACAAATCTAAGTAGCTGTTGAACATTTTTTCTATTCCCTTGTCTCCCATTTTTGCATGAGGAAATGATTAACGGCCACAGAAAGCCATACATTTGAATTCTAGTATAGATTTTTCCATCCTGAAATTTTTTTGGACAACTTTTAGTTGGGACACTTCTAATGGTGCCGTTGGGGAGTCCCACTGCTTGTTTTGCAATAAAAAATATTTCAGTGCGATCAGTGTTGAGCAGTTAAATTAATTTAACTATTTTTCATCATTTAAACTGTTTTCATTTAATTTTACTAATTAGTTTAACTATTTACAAATTAAGACTGAAAAAATAGTCAAGAGATTTCTTAGCCCGGGCGACGACAATGGCTTGCTTCAAACGTAACTTGCGAGAGAGAGACAAAAATGTTGCAATAAAATCAGAATTTGTTGATGCTTCAGAATTATTTAACTCATCAGAACTAAAGTAGAATATATCGAACGATAATAGCTGAAATTCTAAAATCGCATCATACTATTTCGAAAAAAAAATTTATCACCGTATTTGAACATGATGAAACGAGTTTTCAAGTTGTCAATTTTCAGTCGATTTTTACGATTTTCAGTCAAATACGATGCTTTGAGAAACAGTTGAATTATTGATTTCTCGTTTTAACTAAATAGTTAATAGTCAAACTATTGAAATGAATTAGTTTAACTTTAAGTATAACTAATTTGTTAAACTATAAACTATTAATTTAAGTGGTCATCACTGATTGCGATAATTTTTTATATGTTCGGAATGTAAATTTTTTGATCTCTTGTGTTACCTTAAACATTTATTTATTTAGTGCATGAAATATGCAAGTATGCTTTATGCATACATATTAATATATTTTCTGCAATAATTATATTTATTGCGGTTATTTTTTGCGTTAGTGTTTACATTATACAACATCACTATGCTAATGGGTCATTTTAATTTAAAAATGGATGAATTTGATAGTGAAATCTTTTAATTTATTGTTTGTTACTAGTCAAACCAGTTAGAATTTAAATTAATAACCGTTAAAATATGAAATAATCTTAAACATTCTGGTGTTTTAAAAAGAAAGTAAATCAATTTTCCCACATTTCGAAACAATTTTCTTTACCCCAATTAGGAATTTTGGAAATCGCGAGACATAAACATATCTATTGGTGAATTCCACGACAATATTAAATACTTGTAATAAATTGTATTTCAGTGCCTGAAGTTCCTGAAAAGAACTATGTTCTATGAAAATTCGTAGTTTTTTTGAAATATTTCATGTTCCCAACAAATAATCAGTAGGTCTAAAGGTTATGTTAACAACAACTAAACTCAAATATTTCTTTATGTAAATAGGCCATCCAATGCCATTGCACCACAAGCTAGATGTCATTTTACTGAGGACGCTAGCAACTTCAGACTTAATGCACAGGCGCGCCTCAACAAGGATATCACGATCACGCAAGGATTTAAAACGTAAAGGAAAGAGGAGATGTTCTCCTATACTGAAGTGATTTCAAATTTGGGATAAAACACTGAACATTTTAAAAAATTCCTAGACTATTTGAGGCTAAAGGCATTTTCCTCAGTAAATATAATGAAAAGATTTTACTCTGACAGCGTTAAAAAATCCTGGATAACCTTTATGCAAATTTTTTTAACCCATTTAAACCAATCTGGAAATTGTGGCCAAAATGCAGCTAGTCATTATATCATTCACCATAGTAAGTCATCTGGAAGTTAGGAATACATAAATCTTAATTAAATGCCACGATATCAACAAATAATGTAAAAAAATCTCATGTAAAAGTATTCTTCATTAAAAAAATCGTTCTTATATAATCTGCATGCTAGATGGATGGTTTTAGAATCTTTCAATCTGTCAATGAATTTATTACATTGCCTTTCAATTTTTGGTGTAAAATTAGTTTACAAACAACATAGTTTTTTAATATGTAATTAACACAAAAGATATATTTTAAAAAAATAATGCTAAACAAGCTCGTAGTATTTAACAAAATTGATTGTTATATATCCAATTTAAATATATTTCTTACGATTCTGAAATTTTTGTAATCAGGGGTATTATATGAAAAACTATTAGTATGTACTTAGCAGTAATATAAATTTGCAAAAAGTATCTATCGGTCGTATAAATGTCCTTCCTGCGTACTTAGCGGTCAATATATATATATATATATA
>CABFPE010000116.1:1044450-1056137 GCA_900660155.1 Hofstenia miamia | reverse complement strand
CTATCATCCATACTCTGAGTAAGTTATTCAATTTTAGCTGCAGTAAGAACCTGCCCATATCATAATCCCAGCACCACCTTGTTGGCTTCTCAGAGGCATTGGAGCCTCTCTATAATGTAATATCCAGCCCCTCGTCGAACCCTCTGGTCCGTCGAAGTTTGCCCTTATTTCTTCGTTCCAAATGACACGTTTAAAATACAATTTCAAGTATTTGCACCACAATTCTAGCCATTTTTCTTTGTGTTTTTTATTCAAGGGTGATCTTGCTCTAGGTTTTTTACTTTTCCAATACTCCTTAACATTTTACTTCTTGTTGACTTACTAATTTTACCTACTGCTGCTCCAAAGATTTGAGCACATTTGCTGAGAGGATTTCTGGCCCATTAATGCTTAACATGTGTTATTCACGACTTGCCAACTTGAATCTGGCTAATGATGAAATGTATTTACCTCACTGGACTTGATCTCGTCCCAGCATCTTTTAAATCTCAGTATAGAGCACCCTTCGCCAAGGTTCTTGACAATTTTAGCTTGCTCAGTTTCAGAAAGATCTTTGACTTTACCCATGTGAAAATAACATATTTGTATGTGCGAATACATCTATGTTCGTTAGCTTTTATAGCACATGCATAATTTGGTGGCACACCTAATTTTCAAATTTACCGGAATTAAACATGATCAACGTCGAAAATTCAACAAAAATTGTGATAGGTCTTTCCAATTACATACATTTTGAAGTTCAATAAAGAAAAAATCGCACTCTCCATATTATCTTCGAAAAAAATCTGAAAAACTTACTTGCATAATTTCATGGCATGCACTGTATATATGTTTCTGTATAAACGTCTTTTTATGTATGCGTATGCATTCACACATACATGGATGTTTCTAATTTGTATACTTCAAGACTAATACATTTTTTGGAATTAAAATTTGTTAATTTGAGATGGTCTTTACTTACAATACCTATATTTTAGATTGATGTATAATGCTTTTGTGATTCAACGAGAAATATATAGTGAGAAAGTTGGCATATTGGGTCTTTTTGGTTTTAATTTCTCTCATCATTTTAAACATCTTTTGTGCAAGGTGGCGTCCTTGGACCCTTTAACCACAAATGGAATCAGCAATGGTTGGTGTCGATTCTGCCAATCTTCGATCAAAGATTTCTTCAAAAAACAATATTATTTCATCAAATCGCATGCCCACATGCAATCACCACGGTGACAAAGCCACTGAGGTATTTCATGTTGTGTTATCAGATCTATTTTAAATAGTCATATTTGTAATTTTAGGTTGCCGAAGATGGTTTTTTGTTTGACAGTCGTGAGCATTTTCGACATTCACATGAACTTTGTCAGCGAATTATCATTAATGTCAGTGGACTTAAATTTGAAACTCAGTTAAAAACTCTGGGACAGTTTCCCAATACTTTGCTTGGAAATCCCGATAAACGAATAAGATTTTTCGATTCTTCTCGAAACGAATATTTTTTTGATCGTAATCGGCCGAGTTTCGATGCAATTTTATATTATTATCAAAGTGGTGGGCGTTTGCGCAGACCAGTAAATGTTCCTATCGATGTTTTCATGGAAGAAGTTAAATTTTATGAACTCGATGAGGAAACAATTCAGAGATTTCGTGAGGACGAAGGCTTTGTAAAGGAGCCTGAACGTCCTTTACCTTCAAATGCTACCTTAAGACTAATTTGGCTGCTCTTTGAATTTCCAGAAAGTTCAAGAGCTGCTAGGTGTGTTGCAATTTTGTCTGTCACTGTCATCTTATTGTCAATTGTCACGTTTTGTTTAGAAACAATGCCTCAGTTCAAAGAATATGAAAAGGCTGCAAATTTTGCAAATCCTTTTTTCGCTATTGAAACTCTCTGTGTAATTTGGTTTACTTTAGAACTGGTTTGTCGCTTTATTTCAAGTCCTTGCAAGTTTAGTTTTATTAAAAATCTAATGAACGCCTTTGATCTACTTGCAATTTTGCCTTATTTTATTCAGTTATTATCGTTGGTTTATGACAGTTTGTTTGAAAAGCAAGATGGTGATCCTTCTGAAAGTACTGATAGTACTCGCGCAATGTCTCTAGCTATTCTAAGAGTTATTCGACTTGTAAGGGTGTTTCGTATTTTTAAGTTGTCTCGTCATTCAAAGGGACTTCAAATTCTTGGAAGAACTCTACGTGCAAGTATTCGGGAATTAGGCCTTTTGATATTCTTCTTGGGAATCAGTGTTGTTCTTTTCTCCAGTGCTGTATATTTCGCTGAAGTCGACAGTTCTGCCACTCTATTCAAGTCAATCCCTGATGCCTTTTGGTGGGCTGTTGTTACAATGACTACTGTGGGATACGGCGATATTCTTCCAAAGACTTTTACTGGCAAGATTGTTGGTTCATTATGTGCAATAGCTGGCGTCTTGACAATTGCTTTACCAGTGCCTGTTATTGTATCTAATTTTAATTATTTTTATCACCGTGATAATGACAGTGATGATTCTGATCAGTATACACACGTACAGAGTGCATGTCCTTACTTACCACTTCCTAATCCTAATGTTATTTCTCCAAGTATTCACAATGGTATGCTCTTATTTATAATTGTATTCTGTCATCTATATTTAGATACATTTTATGATAACGATTTTTTATTTTCAAATTTTCAACTATCACTTAATTAACATTACAATGTCATTGTTTTGCCAATTTGTTAATTGAATTTTCAATTTTATTATATATTAAGCTCCAATTTTCTAAATTTTTAATTATTGCAAATCAACAATGGAGAATAATATATTATCGCGGTATACAAACAAAGAAACAAGTGTCTATTAAGAAATTAGATATTTTGTTCTCAAACTAATATTTTTACATTGTTCAATGAGTAGCTGTATTCAGGAAATGTATATCAATCACTGTTGTAGTATTCTAAATAATTTGATTAATTTTTATAAATTGAGAAATGTTTTCTAGCACATTTTGATCGCCCTTGTACTATTATTTATTAAGGCCTTCCTCTTTGAAGAAATCATTAAGACATTAAATTTCTACGAAAGGAAAAAACTCTCTATTACTAAAGTTTTATATTTTATATTATTCTGTCTTGTACTGCAGATCATTGTTTGTAATGAATAAATATATATATATATACAGTGGGTGGTGTGCAAAAGTCTAAATACACCTGTATTTTTATTGATTTCAGTAGCTTAAACTACAAGAAAAACCTTTTTGGAGAGGTGCCAGCACATTGTTGAGGTGTTGATTTGCACCTCTGGTGGAAGTTGGTCCTATAGAAATGAGTTGCTAACACTAGGATTGAAAGTCACTATTTGGTGGATCAGGCAGACAGTTTGAAAAGAGAGCTTTCTGCATCACCCACTAGTTTTCCCAAAACTTTACTTCCAGTCGATGATCGTCTAGTAATTGCATGTTGTTCACCTTCACAACTCACATTAACAATTTGTTGATATGAGTAACTTTCATCCCTTAGCAGCACTATATTTGCACAAATACTAAGCCACATATCTCATTGCACATACAAACTAATCAAGACATTTAATATATGAACCAATATAAACATGTAATACTGTTTTCACCATGCATATTTGCCAAAGATAAGTGAAACAGTCAATTATATACAATTATGTAGGTGTATTCAGACTTTTGCACGCCACTGTGTATATGTATATGTATATATATATATATATATATATATATATATATATATATGTATGTATGTATGGGCGCTCGGGTATAGATTGTCTAATATATATGAGCGCTAAGTATATAAGGGAAGGGGCGTTTTGTATAGAAAACAAATAAAACTCGTTTAATATCTGAAAAAATATCTGATTTTTTCAGCTTGTTGCTTTAGTAGGAACTTTTAATACTTGACGGCTATTTGATTTAGAAGGAAGTTTGATTTGTTTTGGAGTTTGTTTTTGTATTATTTTCAGATAGCGTTGGCAGGTAGAGACGAATAAACGTTTTTTGTTAACATTTTTGTTACAAAGTATAATTTTTGTTATCACTGTATCGATCAAAGAATTTGAAAACGTGTTTTTTACTGTAAAAATTTTTTAAGCGTTTTCCCGGAAAAAACACAAAACTACCAACCCTGGTTTGAGCTATTAACGACACATTTTCGCCCGGGTTTCCTTAGTTTATCTTAATTACTTTTTCGATAATAATTAGATACTTTACATAATTTGAGGCTAACAAAATCTGGAAAACCTTTTTTTCGATTTTGTTTCCATGTTTTGCAAGGGAATATATGATATATAATAAAAAAATAAGATTGCTAAACAATAAAAGCCTGCATAATTCAAGGATATCGCAGAAAATCCGGTTTTTCGTTGTTTTAGGGAAATTTGCATGACTTTATATAGAATTGGTATTTCCACATAAAATTTAGCACAGTAATTACTTTTTATTCCATTTTCATATTTTGCGTAATGACTTCACAAATTATTCTAAAATTATACAAAAATGTCAAAATCATGCATTTCGAGAGTTATTGGAAAAAATTGAAATTTTATTCCTGCTGCCGAGTAAAAATTGTATTTTTAGGACGATATTAATTTGAAGAAGTCACTAATGGGAATTAAACTGACCTGGAAACAATATTTTGGACAGTAGCCCCGGGGACCGTAAACCCAGGGAAATAAAAAAACTAGTAGGGTTAAATGGGCTTAGAGGAGAATTTTCAATCCGACATAATTTCTTTTTTCATAATATCACCCTGCACTCATCTTACCGTCTGCTCTTCATTAGCAGTAAATTTTCTCAGCATTCTATTCTTTTACATTTATACCGGACAACTAAATAATAAACTAGATCATTATAATAATTCGAAAGTTTTTGTCATGGTTAAAACAAATTATTATGCAGGCAACTTAATTTATCATGTTTTAGAAAATTAATGCATTTATTCTATCATCATATATTTAGAAATAGACTATCCTTTTTCGATTATTCATTTTCTTGAGTTATTGATATTTACCCGTTTTTTTAAACGTTGTTTGTTACATACGTTTTACTTCGATTAATATTGCAAAATCAAATCTCATGATGAAGGGAGCAAATCGAAGTCCGTGAATTTTTGTTGCGTATATTTTATTCTGATTGGATGATTGACAACCACGTGTAAATCAGTTGATATCAATCTTGTCAGTAGTATACTGGATATATTTATTCGAAATTGCAGAGAATATTTACTGTTGTATTTCACTCTGTTGCATATGCAAATGAAACTGATATTACTTATTGCAAAGTGTTCTAAATTAAACGGTCGAAACTAACAGAAAACTATACATGTATAGCTAGCAATTTTAGAATCAAACAATTAAAATTGTGTAAAGATTACTAATATGTTGTCTCCCATTGAAAAAATGCTGTAAATTTAAACGAAACGGATTTGTTTATCGAAGGATTTAGATTTCGAACTTTACGTTTTTCGGACATTAATAGATAACAAACAACATGTGAGCAATGTTGATTAGGGGTAACGATACCGAGTCAACTATTTAAATGCATAATAATCTCCAGGAAATTACAAAGGAAATATTTATATATTTGGCTTCCATTAGCAAAAGAAATGTAAATAATTTAATGTAGTTGAAAAATATAATGGGGCCTCTTCAATTTAGTCACTGCTCTGTTAATTTTGTCTCTTATAATATTGAACTCTTTGGCTGTGAAAATTGTCGTACCAATGATAAGTTAAATGTCATTCATTTGCAATCGTAAGTAGAAATGAAAAACCAGTTAGGTTTCGAAAAACTCCATTACTATTTATAAAATGTAAACAAAAAATTGCTAACACTATCACGAAAGATGCCATAGTTTATTCCAGAAAGAGCTGAGATGGCAATAACCTTTTATACAATGGGTATTATTTACACAAAAACTCCAAATTTTTGTCTAGATAGCTGCTTGTGATTGATAAAAGCATGTTTTAAACGGTTTTAACAATTTTTTCTAAATACTACCATTTTGTCTAACACTGATCGATATTCAGATATATCCACCAATTGGAAATTATATGAGACAATTCTATATGAAATATGATCAAGTATTCAAGCATAATAACAAATCCATAAATATCATAAGAAAATCGATCAATTTATCTTAGATTAAAATTTTAAAATATATTGAATAACTCCATGGGTTGATGAAGTAAGAAGTAAGGAATTCATTCATTTTTAACGTGTTTAAATTTACCAATCCATTTTCAAAAGGTTTTTCCGTTCATCATAAAGATTAAGTCCTTTGCATTTCGTTCAGCTATAGTTATAAGTATACATCATCCAAATAGTAGCTTTCAAGTGAGTTTGATGTGTCACTTGGTAGTTCTACTCGCATGTTTTCGTTTCAACATTGGAATATATAAACAATTTGAAAAGTTCAATATTCTTATTACGTTGTTCTTGCCAATTCGATGCTATAAGTTATTGTCACTATTATTAAGTACATTCTTTGCTTTGTATTAATGTTTTAACTATATATTAAATCGTTTCTACATTAATATGGCTAATACAGCAATTTTTCATATTTGATCTCCAATTATTTCTAAATTCTGAAAATACACGAAAATTAAAAAACATTTCACATGCCTACTTTCGAGTTGATTAATGAATTTTCGATTCTAGATCACGCCATTTTGCATTCTTTCACGTTTGAGGCGTGATTTTGAATTGTGCAATTAATGTAAGCATTACAGTTTTTTACATTTTTTTACCTTTCAATAAAAAGTATTCTTAAAAATAGATTATCATAAAAATTCAATGTAAAGGGCACCCATATTGATAATTAAATCTTTAGTATATTTTTAAATAGTTGCACATAATTTGAAATTATATATAACTCCGAATTTCGTTGGCGCCAAGACAGCGTTGACAATTTGACCATTCATTATAGTTTGTTGTCTATTTTTTCCTTGTGAAAAAATACTTTTTTAATTAAATTGTTTGAATTGTTTTAGTAGATTTGAATATGTAGGGTATTTGCTAAATAAGTTGCCGAATTGAAAACTCTATTTTTCAACTAGTAGTGCTAGAAGGCTGAAATAAGAAACAGATTTAAAATTGTGTTAAACATTTAGCATTCTACCTGACAACCACTAGATTCAATGCATTTATCAAAAGGCACACAAGCATTTGCTACTCTTATCCTGCTTAAGTGCTCTAGATGATTTAGCGTTTTATACGATTATAAATGAAGGTCATCGTTGAGGATTAGATAAGCACTGGTTTTCTTTGTCTTAGCAGAAAATTTTCTCAGTGATTTCGTTTTATCAACGTCAATTACATGCTTACCATGCTAATTACATCTTGTCCTTACTATTTTTGGATGGCCTAAATTCCCTTATTGAAATTATGCACTGTGCCGTTGCCAATCCATTTAGCATAATTGGGTTGAATTGTTTTTTTTACATAATTGTGTTCCATATCTTGCTTGAAATTCGACGAATTGTACTGATTACGGATCGATGCTTAAAAATTTCTCCCACAGTAAATTATCTCCCTTCTAGTGTTAACTGTAGCATTAATGCAACGAGTTAAATGTAAGTTCTACCGATGCACATATATATTCATTATGCGTATATGTGATACCAAATATAACTTTAAATCCTTCTCTCTTCGATGCAGCCGAAATTTCAGTCTGCTATCACTAATTTTTAAGAATTGCGGAGTTCCCAAATCGTCTACTTTTTATCGAACATCCTGCATCATTTTAATTAATTAATATGTAATATCATATTTACTGTTAGATTAATAGTTTTTTCAATTCTGGTAGTTTTTATTCAAATAGAAATGCTTAATTGGAGAATTTCTAATCGAACATATTTTATTAGTTTTAAAATAATTGGACTAGGCGTTAGTTGTAAAGGTTTTTATTAATTTCTCTTGAATTGCATGATTACGGGAAATGGAAATATTGTAGAAAACATATTTGCATGCATATGCTTGACCATAATTATTTAGATTTAGTTTCAAATTGTCAATTATCTGTTTTGCGGCGGCTTTTTAAGTATTCATTAGATTGTATTTTTGCAGAACTTCATCGCCTTGAGATTTTTCAATATTTGTTCATAATTCAAAAATAGATTTAAACAGGATAAAGTTGCTGGAGGCCATGTATAGTGTGACACCTTGTTAAAATTTGTTCTGCACTATTAGCACTTTACATTTATTGCGATGGAAAATAAATAATCTTAAATATTTTTATTTTAAAATACATGAAAAAATTATTTTCTATTAGAACTATTTAAATTTACTGGAAAGACCTCTTTCATTTGATTGATTTAAAGCAAGCCTAAAGCTGTAAAAAATTATTATTTTTAAACAAACGTAATTGAAGCTCTATTGTATTGCTCTTAATCAGTTTTTTATGAAAAAATTTTGTTTAGCTTTCACAGCAAGTTAGCTTTTTCTAATTCTAATTGAATTAACTTTAAGCTTGACATGTCTCATACTGTTGAGCTATTATTTAGAAGTATTTGTATGGACTGCAAAATCTTAGAAAATATACACATTAGTTTAAGCTATTTCCAATTTTTGTATTATTGCTAGTTTTGAAGTATTTCTGCTCAGTGATTTAATGTATAATTTTAAGTTCAAATTCATCTTCTCAATAAACTTCTTAACAAAAATGATTGTTTACAAACAAAAATAATTGTAAACTTCTCAAATTTTATCTTAAATAAAATAAGAACGCTATCTCATTATTCTTAGGATCGGACGACGATGATATTCTGGATGCCATTCAACCAGAAGAAAGTAATGCTGGAGATGCTGGACTAGCGGTGGCTCGAGAATTTGAGCCTACAATTCGAACGGCACCACCCATGCATTCTCTCCCTTCTTTAATAGTTGGTCACAATAATAAAACTCACAACTGTATTCCCAAAGCTGTGAATCAAGGCGAAGGAGTTGCCAACTGCATTAGTACTGTGCTGCCTAATTATACGCCGTCTACAGATGAGACACATGTGTGACATGCGTTTTGGCTGCTTTTTCTGCTTTTGCTTGTGATACCTTCGACTTAATAGTCATACAGCTCTGCTCGTAAAGGTATGATCGTTACATATATTATTGTATTCATGCTGTGTATTTGATGATGTCCCTTTGAATATCCGCTAGTTAGTTTAAGGTGATTCATATTGTTTGTCATTGTTCAGGACATTTATGTGCATGGTGACTCTGCAATTAATCGGAAAATTCTACTTCAAATTTGAGCTTCAAATCGATTAATCATGCGATGGCTATTTCAAATTCATAAAACAAAAATTCATAATAAGATTTGGTAGCTAAAATGTATTTGAATTCTGTTGCTTGCAATGCCCCCCCTACATAATGAAATTTAATTTAAATTTTTGAAAACTTGTTTTTCATCATTTTTATTAGTTTTTAATTGAAGACAGAAGTTGATTATTGCAATCCATAAAGGTGCAGTTTGTGAAGCCAATGTATTGTATGGAAATGTCAAATAGCAATTCCTCTTTTGCAAGTAATGTAGCTATATATTTGTCCATTCATTTTATTTTTGAATGACAGTCATTTAAAGAGTTTTGCAATTGGTGTAAGACCATTCTTTTAATTGAGTTTGAGCCATTTTTGTGTTCTGTTGGACGGTGCCACTTTGAAATTCAAAATACATACATTTCGATTTTTTGTGGTCGATGTGTTTGTCACTAGCAGTCTTATCATGGGACAAAATTCACTCGGCAGGCCAAGAATATATCTGATTTTTTCATTTAATGTTTCGAATATCTGGAAAGTTGGTTCTTTTATTCCAATTTTCTATTTTAGGTACAATGATATATTGATTTGTTTTAGACATTTTAACTTATGTCTGATAAAAATATACAAATTCAATAAGAGAAGAGCCAAATTTGTAAGTTTATAACCTGGGCCGGTTGACATTAGCTTTTTTGACATACCTCTGAAAACATCTTCAAACTCCCAACCAACAATTTGTCATATTATTTTAATAAAAAATTAATCGTTTTTAAATTTCACTCTTCAAACCGCATCTGGGCAACTTAACACAATCCGTTTTTCGGAATTTGACTTTTCTAACGCCTTTTGCTTTATTTCTGATGGACGTCTTCACAGCCCAAAGTCTTCATCACTTAATGGTTTTTTAAATTCCAAATTTTAAAATTTCAGTATTTAAAGTTCATTCGTCAAAAAAAACACATCAGAGATCAACCCTTATTAGTCAGTTATTTGCAGCGGTGGCATCTTTATAGTAAAAAGAAAAATTATAACTTGATCATTTGTACAGTATTTATGACTTAATTGCAAAATTGACTACCCTATATATATATATATATATATATATATAGGGTGAGTAAAAAGTAATGCCCGATCTTTGCACAGTAATCTGACTTGAGAGTCAGTGACAATGTTGAATTGGAAGTCGGCCCTGCGCGTGCAAGTTTTAGGCTCTCTAGATGCAAGCACGCGTGTGTGTCTTCCAATCGATTCTTCAATGTGAACAGCGTTCGGTAAGACTTTCTCTTCAGCTATAAGAACGAAATGTGGTGTCACTTTTCCTTGCCTTGCTATAATGGCTGTGCGACTTACTAGAGAGCAACGAGTAGCTGCTGTGAAATTTTTCTATTGTCTAATGAAAATGCTGCCGAAGCAAGCAGACGACTCAGTCAAGAATTTAGCATTCCTCCTATGCAAGGTCGCAACATCAGATCCATCGTCAATAAATTTGAACTTACTTGTTCTGTGGCAGACGCGCATCGTTCAGGAAGGCCCATCTCTGCCACCTCAGACGAAAAACACGATCAACTGCTTGCAAGTCTTCAACGCAGCCCTCAGAAGTCCACTAGGAGACTCTCTCTAGAGTTAGGAATATGCCAAAAAAGTGTCTTGAACTTACTAAGAAAGAACGGATTCCGACCATACAAGCCCCGATTGGTTCATGCCCTCTATGACGGAGATGGAGACAGACGCCTTCAGTATGCTGAAGGTTTCCTCACTCTTTTACGACAGGACGAATCTCTTCTCGACCGGATATGGTGGTCCGATGATGCCACTTTCAAACTAAATGGCCATATCAACAAGCCCAATTGTGTGTATTGGGCGACAGACAATCCTCATATGACGATTGAGCAGGAGGTAAATCTGCCAGGAGTAACTGTTTGGGCAGCCATATCCTCCCGACGAATTATCGGACCATTCTTCTTTGACCATGCTGTGAATGGAAGTAGCTACCTGGACATTTTAAAAGAACAATTCCATCCTTTAGTGCAAGATCAACAAATTTACTTCCAACAGGATTGCGCCCAGCGCACTATGCTACACGTGTTTGTGAATGGTTAGACAACAACTTCACAGGACGATGGATAGGACGACGAGGCCCTATTGAATTCCCAGCTAGATCACCTGATTTAACTCCAATTGGATTTTTGCATCTTGGGATTGTTAAAAGATCTCGTTTATTCAAGGAGACCTCGTACACTATCTGAACTTCGAGATGTCATTACCAACCAGATGAGAACAATTAGTATTGAAATGTGCGAGAAAGTGTGCCGAAGTATTGTTACTCGACTGGAACTGTGTATCGAGCACAACGGCGAACAGTTTTCATCTTTCTGAAAATAAATTTTATTAAAATCGGGCGTTACTTTTTACTCACCCTGTATATATATATATATATATATATAT
>CABFPE010000116.1:1031795-1044384 GCA_900660155.1 Hofstenia miamia | reverse complement strand
GCGTTTCTTTTTTCTCTCCCTGTATATATATATATATATATATATATATATATCGCGATTGCAAGTTTTGTCTATATCTACTTCATATGATTAGAGTAGTAAGCTGTGATTCACATTAACCTTTTACTTGCCACTACATCATTTAGTTGTTTTCAAGAATTATTTTGTAACTTTTTTATATGAGTAATAGTCAATGTAATGAATGTATATGTATAAGTTATAATTTTATAGTTTGTTTACCAAAATAGACATGTTTCCATTTGGGAACGTTTGCAGAATTAGTACCAAATTTTAAAAGATATCTTACCTACAAGATTTTTTCACAAATCATAAAAAATACAACAAAATTTCAACATATATATTCGCTTTTTGATATATTTTGCATACCATGAATATTTATGGAGAAAAGTTTTTGGAACCCTTCGCAGGGGCATATGATTTAATTTCAGATAAAATATTTAATATGAACATTTACCTTGGTTCTAAATTTCAACTTTACAATTTGAATTCTTGCGAAAATGGTTTCTCAAGCATGGTTTCTCAATTTTTATTTCCAGTACTATGCCATTCTTGATGTGTTGAGTGATTCAACTAAAAAATCTTATTCTATTCTTTGCGTATTTTCCTATTTTTAATGTATTGTTCTGCAATACAGAGAATTTTTAACAAATAATCCCCTAAGCGAATACAGTATATTATTTTATTTAGTATAATAATTGGTATGCTAATACGTGATTTTAAAAATGTTTTGATGGAACATGCGTTACGATTTTTTTCGCGTAGCTTATACATTTATCTGAATCATTACTTCCAAATGTATTAGCTTACGGAGATTTAGAGTAATGCATGACAACTTGTAGAAATGGTAATGCTGCATGCAGCAACTATTAGGTCTTTGTAATTTTCTTTTATATATGTCCATTGTTTTTGTTACTTCATATCCAAAAGGGAATTCAAATTGTGATTGTTTTGTGCTTATTTATTCATCACGATGCGCCTCGGAAATTTGATAAATTCCACTTCGCTTTCTACTTGTTTTAGTTAAATGGTTCAGATCATTTATCTCTGATTCCTTCATAAATTTCATCACAGATTTTTTAAATTATCTTTATCAGTCAATTCATTCAGCCCTTAAACCATTTCTAGTATTTACAATCGAAGTTTTTGAAATAATTTTTATTTTGTTCTGCTTATTGTAATTTAGACAAAGTATTTTCGAATATTAGGTTTTTAACATCTTGTCGTCCAATGCTATTCAGTACTCAATGAATTTACTTAACTATTTTTATTGTGTTCCTCTGATAATCAATTTCCCATTAATTTCAGTAATTGCATAATTATTAACGACCATGAAAATTACATGCTGATAATGTGCTTTCAATATTTGCACTGAACTGTTTACTACTGTTTCCATGATTTTTTTCATTCCACACACGTTAATAATTTGCTTTTCAGAATTATTGGTATTTCAACGCACACATTACGACATATTTTATAAAGAAAAAATTATGTTATAGGGATTCAGAATGAACTAGTTGGTTCTCCTCGGCGTTGCCTAGCATAATGGGAGATTTTAGGTATCACATGTTTAAGTTGCTTTTTCACTTTCTGGAGGCTAATTTTATAAGACTGCCGTTTTCTTTGGAAATCTCCTTAACAAGTTTCATAAAAAATCTGCATAGAATCGGAATGCATCACTAGCGGCGCTCCATTATGAAAAACTGCATGTATATACTTGATGATTTTTTTAGCAATACATTGTTATGCATGCATGTTCTAGTATCGCATAAGAAATGTGGCTGAGCTATTATTCAGTGTTTAGTTTTTTTTATCTAATATTTTTTAAAACAATTTTTCAAGAAACATTTTTCTAGTTAAACAGTTACATTTTAAAAGGATTTTCTAACTATCAATGTACAAAGTAAATACTCCCACTATTTACTTTGCTATTGTAACAGCTTTCAATTATTTTTTGTTTTAATATTCAAAGATTTTTATGTCCCTTTCTACTCCAAACTAATTCTAATGTAATTTTAATGCATCTACTTTTTCATACAAACCAATGTCCCGTTTCATTATTTTCAGCGCCATCCATTTTCCAATGTTTTTATTCAAAATGCATCAGTTTATTATTTCATTATATTGTAAATCATTGCCTAAAATATCGTACAGCTGCATTTGATATCTTCATGCATATTTCATTGCACAAAATATTTGACAAAGTGGTTTTTTACTGTTTTTCTGATTTTATTTGCAGTGGGAAGGATTATAATCACTTCTCTATAATGTAGTATAAGATAATGTAAAATTAAACTAGAAGTAAATATCCTTGAATGTGTATTCATTCTACCAGATTATTTCTGAACAGTGAAATTTGAAGGGCTTTCTGAGTACTATTTTGCATTTTTCTATTTTTTTGTTTTGATTATATTTTATTATTTGGTTTTGTTTGTAATTTTTTAAAAACGTTTAGAGCTTAATGGAATTGGTATTTTTGCTGAAATGTTATTTAATAAAGAAATCATTGAAACGTTTTAAGCCGCATTGTATAATTCCCAGTCTAGGATTCGATGTTTTAATTAACCAGAATTTTGAAGAGGCATTAAATTTTACAGCACTTGCAAAATATCTATTTCTACTGTTTTCTGTATTTTCATTGTCCTAAATCTCAATATTTTTTTTCATTGATTGCCTTTATTGAGAGTGAGTATTTTTTCACATCTGCATATATAGGGTTTGCCATAAGTTGTTATATGTTGGATTGCTTACTAAAAATATTATTGACAAAAAAATTGGATAATTTTCACGAATAAAATAGTTTTTTAATTTTCGTGTGTGGTGCAAATTTCATTCTTATTGAACTATAAATAATAAAGTTTATAAAAAAACTGTAGTCTCCTTAATAGTTATTTGGTCTGATGAAACAACTTTTCATGCGGTGGAATCATCAGCAGACACAATAACATCCACTATGCTCACGAAAATCCCCATTAACTGTTACCAAATGTTTCTTAGCTGTAATATTTAGTTCTGGTACTACGGGTTCTTACTTTAAGGTGCTCGTGTTGCTGAGCATTACATTGAGACTTCAAAAGGTTTTTCATGCTGCTTTTCATAGACTAGCTATTTCTGCATCTTTCATCAAGACGAACCCTCTCCACTCTATGCAAACATTACAATAAATTAACTAGTTGAAAGTTCAGATGATCGTTGAATAGTACGGCGGAGAAGCCACCAATGTCTGCTGATCTAACTGTTTCTGATTTTTGAAAACCCTGAACATCAATTGTTGCAGAGTTTAGTACATTCACTCCCATTTGTTTCGAATTTTTTTGGGCGAAATACTAACGACGCTGTGCTATTTTACTTTTGTTTTACGTGTAGTTTTGTAATAAATAAGAATTTTTATAGCATAACAGCTTATGGCACACCCTATTTTATAGGAATGACGTTATTGTACACTTGCTTAAAAATGTTGTTTCTTGAAATATTTGTTTATGGGTAATTAGCGTAATTTTAAATTAATATATGTAAATTATGCAAATTTTTTACATCCTTGATAATTTGCTCAAATTTTAGCCTTGTCAAATTTACCAAACACTATCATTTAAAGCTATTTGTAGTTTTACAACTAATGCCATAATAAATATTTGACCCAAAAATCTGTTATTTACTTGGCTTTTGTGTTATCGTAGCAACCGGCATAACAATATTTTGAAAAAAGTATGATGCTTAGTACTATCATTTCCCTTTCAAAATCCAATATTTCACTGTTCTTTGCATACAGTTGGGGTTTGGAGAGAGGTAATAATCCCTTCAGACAACGAGTGCCAGAAAATGTGTAATATATTAATAAAATGTACAATTACATGTTTCTTGAATGTGTAAAACCGCTATCTACGATTTATTGATTAGTAATTATTCATAATATGATCTTGAAAAGTTGTCAAAGTTCTGTTCTAAGTAATATGTAATAAATTTGCTCAATTTTACATTTTTATTTCAGCATTTAACAATAAATGGTTTTATTAATCTGAAAAACTGTTTCTGTCCATTCCTATTTTTCGAGTTATGATAGGCCACAGAAATCCTCCAATGTAGTTCAGCGTTTTGTTTCAATACGCATACTTATTTCACTATTTTATTGATTTCTCCTTAATTTGTTTATCATGAAATTGATTTTGCTAAAATAATTCTACAACTGTCTTGAAAATCACTAATATTTTCAGTGTGTATAATCTTAGGAACTAGAATGAGATCTGGTTTAGTTTTACATGGAATGTTTATTATTCGACATGCTTATTACAATTGGCACTTCAGTGTAGTTTCTACTGCTTGATATTGATTTAAATACATTTCTCCATAACACAGACTGACTTTTAAACAAAGCGCTGTAAAACTAATAAATCGTATTTTCATTCTTGTTCCATGGATTGCAAATTCGGATCCTATGCGTCTGGACTGCATATGATAAGAAATATACCTGAAGTGATAATAAATACCATCCATGTTATCAGTACTCAAATCAAAATAGCAAATATTTCACTTTGTCAATTAAATTCTGCTACAAATTGCTTCTAATAAATACCAATTGAATTTATAGATTTCTCGATATTTGATGCTCTATCAATATTTCCAATGTTGACATTACAGCTTAGTGCTTGTCAATTTTATTAGCTAGATAATTTAATTTACATTAATGTCTTTTACAATGTAATGGCCTCTACAAAATTCAACAAATTATTTTTTATAGTTTATATGTATTTCATTTTCATATGAAAACAATCTCGATGTTTATTTAATGGTAAATTTTTTTAGGCATTGATTTCTAGTTGATTTGTGAACCAAATCACGCAGATTGTAAATTACAAATTCACTTATCAGTGATTATGTCATCAAGGGTTAATGGTGATCTAGAAATGTGGAAAACAGCTTGATTTATTATCTCAAATGACACTAATCAGTAATGTATTTGTTTCCAAACTCATTATGTATACTTGATGTGTGAGTTAAATTTGAATCCAGTTTTATTGCATGAAAATTAATTCTTAAAAACTGAGTTTTTGTACACGTATATTGTTTGTTGCCAAGTTGACTAAGCAATAACTTGAAGTGTATCTATTGTCTCCTCTAATTCTATTTTCATCTCCTAATTTATATATCCGATTTACATTAAAAGCATAAGAACATTAATTAGCCAGTGATCTTTTAGTGTAACGTGTATAACATCTTGAAATCACATAAAAACTGTTTGGAAATGTTTCCTATTGATTTTCTGAATTTAAAAAATAGAAAGAAGTGTTTCCGTTTCCAAAGATTGTAATAATAGGTTCAGCAACTGTGACCATGGTTCTTCAATTGGATGAATTTACCCTTTTAAGAATAAGCACTCTAGGACTTTGGTTGGTAACTTCTTAGATTAATGACAGTCCAAAATGAAACCACCCAAAGTCACTTAGATCTCTTAAGCTTTCGTTTAGGTGACTCCAAAGCTAAGCATTGATAATATGTCAGGCAGACCTCAAATGGCCAGAAAGTGTTACAAATTTCCCACAATTAAGTGAACTTGGCAGTAGCGATTCAAGTACTTAGTAGTCATAAAGAGCTGCAGATCATGAGATGAAGGTAAAATGATGCGAGAATGCAAGAGAATCGTAAGGAAAACACTTCCGAATTCAGCTTTGATAGAAAAGTAGATAGATCTTTATTAAGTGGGCTATGTCTATTTTAAATTGTCTGCAGGAAGAATTTCGTTTAATAAAACCAACTGAAATTGCTAGACAGTAAGAGAAAGAGCAAATAGTACATTTAATCTAAATTCTTGTCAACGTGGCAATTAGTGAAAAAAAGACTAAGTTTTGAAGCTGCAAAAACAAAGTTATTGGGTCTTAAGGAATATGTAGGTAAGCTACACAGTAGGTCTTTACTGGAGGTTCGGTAAAAAGCTGAGAAAGCTTAGAGCAGAGTGTGAAAGAAACAACCAATCAATTTATTCGCAAAAAGAATTCTGCAGAGCAATGGAGAAATAATATACTGACAAAGAAAGCAACAATTAGCTAAGGAAGGCGGGATTGAAGGGACTAACAAAAAAACTAATGTGGCTGCATACGAACACACACTTATTAAAGAATCATGGGAACAGAAGAGCTGATAAATGTAACAGTAGATAAATGATATGAGCATATGTGTCACAGGGAGTTAGAGTTAAGAGGTTTTCAACATACCGACAAATAAGGTTTAGGTTGTCGAAACATGCCAGAGTTATTAGTGATAAAGGGGAAAAAATGAGACATAGCAGCATTAAGTAACAGTAATATTGCAAGGAGGAAACCAGATTAAACAAGTATGTGTTGTTGGCTAAGACAAGAGATTGTGGAGGTTGAGCAAATTTCAAGTGGGCCCAGTAGTAGTTGAGTACCAATAGCACAATGTAAATAGTACAATATAGTAATTCATATTGTTTGAGTACTTTAGTAGTTTCTCAAAATAAGTCCAATTTTTTTTACTTATTTTTTAATTCAAAAAAATCATTAGACAAAACGTAACTATAAAATAGTATTTTTGTCAAGTAATCTCAATGAAATTTTTGTGATATGAATGTTGTTTCAACAAAATATTGATATAGTTTTGCAAAGGTATAAAAATCTGCTGATAGATTCCGTTTTTGAAGTGCAATCGATAGTTCAAGTACGCGTAGAAAGTCTAAATGTGATTATCTAAAACAACAGAACGTATATGTACTTTTAATTATATTGGCAATTTACTTGACTATGCATTTTTACATATTTTGTTTTTTGAAACTTTTTTTGTCAAATCATCTCCAATAAATGATAATTGTTAAAAATTTATATTGATAATGCGTTTAACTTTAGTTTAAAAAAATTTATTTATCTGTGAAATTTACTTTTTGCAGAGGTTGTAATATAAACTTTGGTTGTTTGCATAAATTTATTTGTAAAAATGTTTAATTTTAATTAACTGCACAATCCATCTATACAATCTTTTAAACATGACTATTCAAACATCATTTATTTAATAATTTTTTCTTGGTCATATTTTCGTCCAAGCGCACTAGTTTTGTACATTTGAAAACTAAAATACTAAATAGTAAATCTAATTACTTAAATCACATTTATGCATAATAATTAAATATAATACATTGGTTGATGATACTCTAAGTTTCTTATAAATTCTACTGGATTTTTGCTACAAGACATTGAAACTATTTTTAGAATTAAACTGTCAAGCTGGGGAAATGTATACAGACATTGTAAATAACATCCGTTCATAGGAAACAACAGTGTTGTTTATGCTTGTAAATGCGTTCACTGTATCTTCTCGTGTCTTCAAATCATTATTCTGTTACCAATCCTAGTAATTTGCAACTTCATTTGTGCTTTAGTTGCGCTTTTTTCAAATTAAAGTACAAGAGTATGGTTATAATCAACCGTTTTATCGTTTTTCCTAAGTTATATTTACACTTTGTGTTAGTGGATAAACAATTACTCTACTTAAAATACGCTTTTCATTTAAGGTTTATTTGGATTTCCAAAAAATACATTTTGTATTTTTCTGACTTTAAACATTGAAAACTTAGAGCAACGTTTTCAATGGATTAATCATATATAATTCCACAGAATTTCTTTGTTTTAATTTTGGTACCTTGGTACTAATTATTTAGTGCTTCTTTTTTCATTCTGATTCGATTTTAATGTAAATAGCCTCATTCCGTGAAACTTTTTGTCAGTCATTTATTTGAATCCAGCCTTCTTTCTTAAGTGTAGTAACTCAATCTTGTTTCAAAAATTATGAATTAGCCTCACTTGATATTGTTGCTGTAAATATTACCTTTTTCTAAAACTTTATAAAATTTGTTAAATAATAATTATTGATGTAATTGAATATAATTAATAACGAAAGCTTTGTCGTATTGGCATTGTTTTTAATGAGTTGATCGCTATCAAAACATTTCAAGACGTGGATTAGAAAGAATTTCAAAGATTAGCGAAAGCATCGTTTTGCAAATAATCGAACGTATTGTTTCTAAAATTTAATTAGATTAGCACACAAATCATATGTTAATTTAAATTTTTTAATATACAGGGTGGCCCATAAGTTTGTATACAGTTAATACAAACATTTAAATCACAAGAAATAGTGAATTAAACACAGCATAAACAACAAAAAAAAACTTCACTACAGCGAATTATGTCAACTCTGGGATTGAAACCTTACAGACCTCGGTTAGTCCATGGATTATTAGAGGACGATCCTGACCGCAGATTACAATTTTGTGAAATTTTCTTAAATGAAATTAATACAAACGTAGAAATACTCGATCATATTCTGTGGACTGATGAAATGCGTTACCAATGAAGGAAAGCAATTTGAACATTTGTCTTAATCTTTGAATACATACTGTTTGTTTTTTATGTTTTTTTTTGTTGTTTATGCTGTGTTTAATTCACTATTTCTTGTTATTTAAATGTTTGTATTAACTGTATACAAACTTATGGGCCACCCTGTATATACTCATAGTCAGAGGCAGATCCAAAAACTTTAGCGGGGAAATGAATGTAAAATTTACATGGAGAGATTAACACCTCAATTTCTAATTTTAGAGAAGCAACAATTAGTTGAGAAGAGTTCATATTTATAATCCTTAAAGGAACTTTTTTGAGGTCAGTGATTTATTGAGGGAACGCTTGATCATAAGACATCTATTTGACAATAACTTTTATAGTATTAACAGAACTGTAGCCAAGAAGAGGGTTGGGGGTATGCACACCAGCTCCAGCTCAAATCAGGTTCCCCAATTTTTTATTTTTCAATAAATTGTTTATAAATTATATTGCATTCACTACATTTTCGTTAATCTGCATGCTTAATAACAAATTATATATTAATTTTTTGAATCATTTTATCAATACCTCGGTGTAGGCACTACCAAGGCCCGAGAGACATCCAGCTATGTCGCAAAGGCATCAAGTATATTCTATTTACAAACCTATTAGAATCATTTTGTTATTAACATTGTTTTATTGATTGTAAGAAGTGAAATGCAATTTTTTATTGATAATTTTGAAATCTGTAAATTTGTTGTTTTACACAAATGTATCTACGTTTTAAAAATTTCAAAATAAAAATATCTAATAATCTGAAAACATTACAAGATAAAGATTCTTTTCAGTTTCATTGCGTTCTAAAACCGCCCACCCTCCCCCATTAAATTTGCTGGTTGCTGAACAATGCGATCCCTGACTTCTGTGCTCCGCTTCATTGTAGTTTGCGGTTGCATCTACAAAACGTAGAATACCTTGGGTTAGTTAGAAAAAAAGCAGATGTTTTATTGAAAAAATTATCTCGTGCTTTAGACCCAAGAATGAAGTGTTGACAATAAAATTTTACTACAATTTTGCAGCACATGTTTACTTATGTTTGTGTTCATATCCAAGTACTTCTAAAATTCTTGGAAATGTGAACGCAACGTGTGTAACCATTGAGATGTCAACAGTTAAACTCATGTTTAATGAAATATCACAATTTACATATTGACGGATTATTGTGTACGTACAGTGTACATCACTTTTCAAAATCGATCATGATTTAATTTTGCGAAACTTAATAAAATTAAAAATTTAAGAGAAAAGTATTTTAGTTGAAAAGCACAGACATTTAATTTCAGTAATATTTGGTGAGCCATTCTATAAAACCTGCATCAAATTTTCACATTGTGTCGATTAGGCTTAGAAATTTTCATTTAAAAAATTATTCAGCCAAATTGTGTGCATTGCACCTGCGTTATTGATACCTACCCTTGTGACTTTTTCATACTGATCAAAATTCTGATTTTCTCTGTCTCAAACTAGCTGATTCTCAAATATGTCTCTGTATGTTAATTGATAGGAAAAATTTTCAATTAAATTTTGGCAATTTGAAGTTTTTTAGTGTGCACAAAAATGTGTTCACTTAGCATTGGTTGCAGAATGCAAGAATAGTTCATAATAAAAAAAACAAGCCTGTTTCTCTCTAGTTTTGTCATAAGCTGAATTGTTTCTTCGACAGATACTTTCATTAGCTATATTTGTTGTCAATGCAAAAAGTTCACAAATATGATAGGTTTTTCAAGGTATCTATCTTGTAAAAAATCACTTCATATTATCATAAGCTTTAGTGTAGTTTAATGTCTATCAGTTTGTAAATATTCATTACAAGAGTTGGCACGGATGATTTTTTTCTATTACTGGAAAATATTTTAGTTTCTATATATTTGTATTGATAAATCTCACATTTTTTTTCTGGTAATTTGATGCTGAACACCTTACAATTTCACTTCTATCATCCTCATTCACTTGCAGAGCTTTCTACATTAATTAAATTTTGGTATAGGTGTTGCTTCAAAGTGCGCCTCGAGTTTATATTAGAATTTAATATCGTGATATTTCCAATTGCATTTTTCAAAACACCCACCACCAGAATTTTCTGGCTACGCCAGATTTATAGAAGTATTTTATTTTAGATAATTTTTTGTTTTTGTATATAACTTCAAAAGTTAAATAATTCAATATATTTGAAAATATACTATTCTTTCCCATTTTTTAGTTTTTTCAAAGCATTATTGTTGGAAATTTTTGCTTGCTGTTTTAAGGTTTCTATATGCTCTTTATTCTGCAACTATTCAAAAAATCAAAATCATATTCAGATGAAAAACAATTATCTTTTTGGTAAGAGCAAATTTTCTTCGCTCTTTCTGAAATTCCATTTTTTATGAAAACAATTTTATGAGAACAATTTGTCTGAAATTGATCCAAAAGGGGGACAATCCTGAGGCTGAAAATGCTTATATTGTGTAATTTCATTTACTCGTTATTGATCAATAAGGATGATAATATAGAGGGCTTTTAATTAAATAGTTTGGCTTTCTAAATTTCAATATTAGAAGAATTTCTTAACCATTGGAAAGAGACTTACATGTATATAAAATGTATTTGAAAAAACGGTCGTTTTTGCAATAGAAAACGAAAGTTAGAAGAGCAAATACTGGCTTTAGGATGGTTAGCCGCCGAGGGCCAGATCAGTAAAATGGTTCATCTGCGAGTCACTGCCTGGGTGACTGCTTTCAACTGCTGTGAAAGTTGGCCTAATAAGGCTAATCAATACAATAGCTACAAAAACAGAAAAACTGTTTTTTATTGTCTACCTTTTTGACAATTCTAAAAGCATACTGCGAGTTATTCTTCATTATTGAGTAATACAATTGCTATGTTTGCTGTATCAAACACACAATTCGTTAGAAGCTGCTAGTGAGACTATAACTGTTTAAGCGGTTTTGAAATGTTCACTTTCAATTCAATTTTCTGGATAGGATTCAAGAAACCTATATATGCATTCATCTCCCAAATAAGCTTCTACTGCTTTTGGTTACGAAAACAAAATACACTATGCCTTATTGTTGGTCCCATCAGCTTGAGCTAATTTCAATATTCTTTGAAATTTTCAGAATTTTGACCTTAGTGCAGCCAAATTTAATTCGGAATGAAGCAAACTCAGAAAAATTAGTTCCTCTGAAAAATAAAACAAATTGTCTAAATTCTTAAACAATTTTGCTACTTGATTTGATGTTGGGAATAGGAATAAAGCAACTGAAGTAGTTTCAAGTCGTGCCTAGCTGCCTGTAGAGCAAGTAGCACCAAGAATTAAACCCTAATATCAACCTTTGCTAAAACAGTTGTCGATATCTCGTAATCCGTTCACCTCCGCGATTTCAAGGTTGAACTGAGATTAAAATAGCCAAACTTAGTATCTGTATTTGGATTTCAGCATCCATCATGCTTGGTGCATGAGGTAGAGCTAAGTGTTTTAATTTTCTTGGCATGAGGTGAATCACCCCACAAAAAATCATTTAAGTCAATTACAAGAATAGATTTTCAGTCTTTCCGATGACGTCCTCGTTAAGATTAGTCGGAATTCCAGTAATTGACCAAAGGCTTTCTATATGCTGAATTACAGAAATTGGTACTATTTGAATTTTTTCTTTGATATGTAGAGAGAAAGTGCTTGCCTATCATGGGAGTTTTTGTCCCTTCAATGCTTTCTGATGACGTAATTAGGAAGAAATTTGAGTGGACATTCATCATTTTGAATATTCTGTTCAACTAAAGATGTGACAAATATATAAATGCACCTACATAAAAACATTTAAGAATAAATTAGATCAATTAAATTAATGCACATTTTCAAAAATATTTTATAAAAATGAAAATATGGATGCAACATTTTTGAATTCTAAGAGAATGCAGAGTTATTCTAAATGTAGGCATCGATATGTTTGTCTTTAATTGCAATTCATTGTCATTTGTATGCTAAGTATTAATGAGATGCCGAATGGTACTTTTGTTACGTCACAATTAACTGTTTTAATAAAAATAGTATATTTCGGTAATACTGGAAAAGCTTAATGAGCTCACGCCACCTCTAAACCTATTTCAAATAGTTCAAGATTTATACACTCGTCATTTTTTCGGGAAATGGAATGGTTCAGAGGCGGAATTTTATAAATAAGGGTCACCCTAATATATATATATATATA
>CABFPE010000116.1:1005006-1026777 GCA_900660155.1 Hofstenia miamia | reverse complement strand
TCGGCCTTTTCGTTTCTATTGCAGTATGGAGACGATCGAGCTGAGCCAGATAAACATCGCTGTTGACATTGAATTGCCGTTTTCCATCTCTATCTGGAATCAGCCATTGTTGACGCTCATCTGGAAAAAATAAAAAGTCAAACAAATTGGAAAGAAAAAAGGAAAAATCACTAACCATTGTCATTCCACCAGAAGCATATGCCATTGGAAATGATTTCCCAATGAATAATGCCACTTCTATCCCACCAAACACACCACATTCCTTTTTGCAGTGGCCCTGTTTTGGCAATGGTGTAGGTGTTTCACCTGGGGAGACGCAAACCATCTTTCTTTTGAGGTTTTTGAAAAGCAGCCACGATTCATCTCCAGTAACTAGATTGTTAAGGAACGTAAATTGTTCATTTCTTTGAACCAAATTAGTGAATATTCGGACGCGGTCTGCTTTGTTTTTGTCAGAAAGTTCGTGCGGCACCCATCCACACAGTTTCCAAACCTTTCCTAACTTTTTCAATCGACGGACGATCGTGGATATATCGACATTGAAGTCGTTGGCAAGCATTCTGGTTGTCATTCGTTCATCTGTTTCCACTGCTGCCAGAAGTGCCTGATGGTCGAAATCAGACAAACGACCTCTTCCTGCTTTGTCCTCCAAACTTAAATCGCCCGATTTAAAGCGGGCAAACCATTCCCGACTCTGACTTTCACTGATTGCGTCTTGGCCAAAAAGTGCAGTTATATCGCGAAAAGATTCAGCCGCCTTCCATCCTTTCTCGAAGTGATACAGCATAACATGCCTAATATGCATATAGTTTTTAACACGCATTCTAAAATAAGTTCTAAAGTAAACATAATAAAAATGAATTAAAACAATAAGACATTGAGGAATCCTTTTAATAATTATGCATAAACACTTTTCAGATATTATTTTAAAAACGCCGGATAATTATGCATCAACTTAATAGTATACTCTGTGATTCTGCTTTAGAGGTTTATCCGATCAATTTTTTCCAAATACTTTAATACCCAATAGAATTTCATCATTAATTTACGTTAGTAGCAAAATTAAATCATCGCAATCTTTAAATTCAAGACATTCGATTTTCGTTTTACTTGCTCTTGTTTCTTTTATTAAATCGAGGTATGCATTTCAAGTCTTGACTTTAAATAATAACTCGTTTGTCTATATTGGTTTAAGCAATGAGTGGTTTTGCTTTTGTAGCCATAAATAACGTAGCTTTGAACTATTTCGATCCAAGAATTTGGTTAACTAAAATATTACTATTTTCAATCAATAGAGCAGAAAATGAAAGAGAAATTAGCTCTGTACTGAATAATTAAATTCATTGACCATACAATGAATTAGATGTCTGTGCAATACATTCATTTGATTAAAATTTGATTTAAATAAAAAATTATTGCGTTATCCTTCCTATTATAGATCATTTCGAAGATAGTTATTGGCACCAATTATATTGCAAAATTTTAGCGCTCTTGTGCTACTTTTTGTGATCTCTTAAAGTTAAGTCAACATTTTTTATTTATTGTGGGAGGTGCATTCCGCGATAAAACAGTTTTTTGCAATTATACACTATTATTACTTGATTTGAATACGTGTATGCACAAGTTTTACAAAGGCAAAACTTTTGAGTAGTATTGCCATGGTTACTAAAATGTCAATTGGGCTCAATTGATCACTATTAAAGTTATCCATTTCTGATATTTCATTTCGAAACCTTCGAATTAAATTGACTTACTTGTTTAAAAATTTTTGAATGATGTCAAGATTTTATTAAAAAATTGTAACTTAGTCGTAGGCATTGCCAAAATATCTATTAAAATTATCAGCATTAATGCAATAAGTTTAAGTCTTAAATGTATGTTTTAAAACAAAAAAATTAGTTAAAGGAATTTCAAAAATAAAATATGACAGACTTGACAAATGCAAAATTTGTATTATCAGTAGTCAAAAACACAATACCAAAATTCAATTAGGAGATAAAGGAGATCACCATTTATTTGCTGTCATTGAAATTAACCATTAGACTTGCCATAGTTTTTTTAAATATTGGTATTTCCTGCCTCTATTATAATTTTGCTAATTTATTTTAAGTATATACATATTAGATTCTAAGACGTTCTTTCAATTTCATGTATAAATATCTCATGAAAGTTTGTTTGGCGTCATTCCTTTTTGTTTTCAAATTCTGATGAAAGCTATACTTTGAATATTTTTCAAAACACCTGATTTTAATCAAGTAACAAATGAACTAATTTGCATCGTAAACTTTAGAGTTGCAGAATTTGAATTATTACTGCTTACACGCAACTATTCAATTTCTCAATGAAGCACATTGTAGTGCATGGCGCTGAAATTAGTTGTATGGTAACTAAAACTGTTACTACTATAAAATTTTGTTTTATAGCAATAAAAGAAAATACTGCAGCGGAATACTGAATAAATATTATGCTACATAATTTGTAGACTTAGCTAGTAATAAAAATCAATATTTCATTGATTCATTTGCATGCAAATGTCAAACTAAGCCTCGACGCAAAATTAGTTAGGAAAATAATTGAAATAATTTATTAGAGAAATATGATTTCCATCCAAAGTATGAAACACCTGGTAATTATTTTCATTATGAACATTTTATGAAGCCTCATTTGTGATATCAAATTATACAAGTCACCTCTTTTAAGCAACATTTGCTGATATTTCAGCTCTCATTCTCTTGATTGTGTTTGCTAAAAGCATTGTAAATAACAATGCATAATTTTTGCATTGCATGGTGTATTTGAAACGAAATTGATTTATTGAGCGAAGTTCGTCAAACATTTTTTGCATCATAATGAAATATGATATGTTTTGCTAGTGTTTTGAATTTATATTTATTGTTGAGAACAGGGTTGGTTGAAAAAAACATGACCTGTTTTAAACACGTTTTAAACACTGTTTTAACATGTTTAAAACGCTGAAAAAACATTCTTGTTTTTTTCAAAATTCTAACATTAAAAATATTTTGAACAAAGTCGCAAAAATCGTGAAAGATATTGTGGTTTTCAAATACGTTGAAGACTCCGTAAGATGTCTAAAACCCATCAGCATTGCACTAGATCATGCTCAAAGTAACCATGCGACCATTTCCAGCACACTTGAGAAGTGGAAAATCCTCGTTGAAACATACAAAGGAATGGGTTCAGAGGCGATGGTTTGTTTGGAAAAAGAGGAAAGAGGATATACTAAAATTCCTGCTGTGCACTTTGTTGCCAATGTTTTGGATCCTCGTTATGTGGGTTTGAAGTTGACGCCTAGTTAGTGGAAACAGGCAATGAACTTGATCGAATCTGAATACCCGGATGTTCTGAATGAATTCATTAACTTTATTGACGAAACTAAGGGAACTATCCATGAAAAGTTCATGAAGTATTCTTCCTCAACCACATAATTTTTTTAAAGCACAGGTGATATCGGGCAGCTTGCCGAATAAGATCGCCGAATTTGTTTGCACCCTTGGGGATATTGCACCCAGTTCTGCTGGAATTGAACGCCCTTTCAGCAACAAAGTCGATAATAAAAAAAAGTCGAAAAACTTGCATTTTGTATGCGGTTATTGCAGAAATAAATTCTTGAAAGAAACATGTTTTAAACAGTTGAAAACGTTTAAAACGTTTTTTTTTAAAAAACATTTTGACCAACCCTGGTTGAGAAGCAGATAATTGTTTATAAATTCAGCTATAAAAATGTCATGTAAATGATTAAAATTCAACCAAGATCAAATTTAACTGCACTCCGCTATGCTGATTAATAAGCAGGATGTTTCTGAGTGCAAGCTGCTGATTTCGAATGTGAATAGTCTTTCGTTATCAGGTGGAGCTTAGCCATTTTTCTACAGTGCAATTTTTTAATAGTTGAAGTTCGGGGAAAGGTATTTTCAATGCATTTATTGGATTATCGAGGACAGGATATGGATATTAAATGATACACATTCTTTTCCATAATAATGCCTCACTCTGTCAATTTGTTATGTTATTCTATTCGTCCATGTTTTAAAGGGCATTGCAATACAAAGTTTGTCTTATTGTAATGGTCAGCAATAATCGCCTAGCATTAAATCTGAGTATTTTAATGCTCATTACATATGACACGGAAAACGAGGAAGGAGATTTACGTTTGATTGGCCCCTTCTCGCGTCAACAAAATATAGTCGTCAATTCTCTGTGTGTTTCTTTCGTCAGATTAGTGATTATCCGGCAATCGTCGAGTCCCATCAATGAATTCAAATTGTGCAAGTACAGTTCCATTGTTTGAAGAATGATGATAATGTTCGGCAATATATTGTAGTGATTCAGACTTATCTTTTAGCAAATATAGATCTCTTATTAAATTGTGTATCTCTCTTCCCTCAACAGCCACAGTGTCTTCAATTCTACATTATTATTCTTTTCACTATCTCACCGTCGGGATCTCATATACCTAGTGCAAATTAATTAAGTAGCTCACAATTGCTACAACTGGTTTAGCAGTAAACTCCCACTGTTGATAAATTTAGATAATTTAATTTCAATTTTTTATATGAGAAATTTGACGTTGCATACTAGCAAATGCAGGCGGCTATATTATGCAATTACTCACGCAAGCTACTATCAAAGCGAATTACATTCTTCGAGGTCCCTTTCCAAGCAGTAATGCCGAGTTATATTGACCTAATAGCTACCTGAAAACTCACTCATTTTATTAAATTTTTGAAAATATTTTATATTAAAGTGTATCGATGCCTTATGCGAAAATGCAATTTTGAAAATTTCCGTTTCTATTTTTTTGCTGAATTTCCCTTTTCAAAGAAAGCAATATCCAGCTTACCTTAAAAGTTAAGGAACTATACATAATGTTTAAAAGTAACTTGAGTTAATAAATAATTTGAAGTCTTGCTCATTGTAATTTTGTATCTATTAGCAGTATTACTTTTAGAAAGTGATTAATTTCTATTAAATTTATTCAATTTTAACTCTTGTTATTATGAGTTTTAAACATTTATAAATTATATTCTTTTTATTTAGATAAGCAATTTTAATATATTAAATGTTCTTTCAGTTCAACTCAACAGTCATTATGGAGGTGGTAAAGCGAGATAGGAGTGACGAAAAAGTGATCTAACACACCCAATCCAAATTATTAACACCAAATTTCTATTTTTCAGATTTATTTTATTTAATTCATAGGAAAAGGGGATTCCGACCTCTGATATGCACTCTACTATGCATTAAATCAAAATATATGGTTTTTGGTAAAATGTCAATCTTGATTGTTGCTATTCTAAATGCAGAAACTGTTCAACTTGTGTGTCATTTTTATTAATGAAAAAGATCCCTTTTTGTTCATTACCTACAACTGTGAAAATGTAGATAAAATTCAACATCTAAATGCAGCAATGACAAGAAAAACATAGAGAGATATACTTAGTGCAATAACCTATTAGCGATTGTTTAATGCCATCTTTATTAACTAAAATCAATGGAACTATAAAAGTAAAATGCAAAATTTTGCAGTAAGTATGAAATTTTAAATTTTGATAAATTTATATAAAATTCTGTTCGAAATATTTTTCTTTCAAAACTTTGCAATAACAAAAAGCGCCAATATTTAAAGCGAGAATATTGACAACAACTTCCGTTATTAATTATTCATCCTGATCTCTTAATTTAGTAATCCTTCTTCTTTGTTTTGCATTGTATACAAAACATAGGAGAAATTATCTGAGATTTACGCATTTACGACAGATAGAACATAGACCTAGTTAACTGATTAGGAGCATTATACATTTATCAAAACTATTAATTTAATTCAATGCATTAATCTCGTTTTATTTATTAACTTTGCAGATATATTTCAGGTATTTTATAGCAATAACTGCTACACTCCCTCTTATATTTTATGTAATAGTTGTTGAAGTTTCAAATTTCTATAATTACTAGGACTACTTGCGAATTATTTAACATCAGTCATTATAGTTTGAAATTACTCAGGTATGCATGAGATTTCGGTGAATTATACTTGTATTAGATTAAAGGTAAACAACATGCAGTACCATTAGACATTTCAAATATTCCTGCGTTATTTGAAATCATTATACGATTTGACTGTGGAATTTTTTGCACTGTTTTACGAATTTTAATGTGAATTCTTCACATTTTTTTTAGAGCTTAAGGAGCAGCCAAAGACAGCTCAGGGCTAATCTCCTCACACTTTCTTGCCTTGCAATCACCGCTTTTGACGGCACTACCATCTTATTTCATCTGGCGGCTGTGCACCTTGTGCAGTAAAAATTCTATGCAGAGAACGTTATTTTATAGATTTGGTATTGAATACACATTCAAATATTGTTTCTTTGTAAATAATTTTTAAAGTCTCTTTTAATGCAATTGCTAATTTTTGACAATTCCATTGTTTTCCATTTGGTGTTCTTTGTATAAAAATTTGTACATTTGTTTTAAAGTTGTACAGCTTTCTACTTAGATATAGAGTCCAGCGCGCAATCGTACTTCTATGAAGTTTATCATGTCGATCCGTCTTCCTGTTTTAATTTTGCAAATGTTTAATTATTTTTGTGGTTCTTTATGGTGCTAATGTTTTTCGTTTTCCGTCATTGGGAAACCAAATATAGTATTTGTAAGTTTTTTATTGCAAAATTAATTTAATTTTTTGTATTTATTGTTTTAATTAAATACAGTTTATTTTGACAATGTAAAAATTATTAGTTGTTCTATCTGTTGAATAAATGGTTAGTTGTAAAATATGTCAGCTACGTTACTAATCGGTCCCAGATGCTAATTCTTTTTACAAACCATGATGGTTTGAAAATTCCACATTTCTACAGTACAGTAGACAATTAAATTATATCGACATGCCTTTCGCTCTCTTATGCACTTTACACTTAAAATATGCCTAAAAAATTCGCATATATCGACAGTTCGCATATATCGACCAAAATATCCGACCTGCTGATCAGAAAATTCGCATATTTTGATAAATTATTTTGGCAAATATTTCTTAAAAGTCTCATTTTTGGGCGTCCGTGTTAACAGCGCTTGTGGATTGACTGATAAATTGATAGTAAAGCTGTTTCATCTTTGATCCTTCTATTTTAAAATGAGTTATTTTTAATTGGCAGACCATTTTATTGGGGGCTACTGAGCGTCGTCGTTGTTTGCCTTCATTCCGCAATAAACTAGCTGAAAGGAAGCGGACTATTATTAATAAAATGCAGCCTCAAACAAATCACTTGTATTTTAGTTTTTTATGAAATGGTAATGTAGTCTTGTTTAAAAACCAAACTTCGATTTTTTTACTTTTTTTCAGTTTGTTTTATTTTTTATATTTATATTTGTTGTATTCCTATTTCAGTTAGAACATATACGCTGTAGTATACATTAAAAATTGAAATTGCCTAGAAATTCCAAGTTTGCATATAGCGACATTAATTGGGAAACTTGTAGAGATTTCGATATATGCGAATTGTATTGTATATATTTTTAATCTGTTGTATGTTCTGTTCTAATATATGTGGATTCAGAAAAATAATGCATGGTTCATATACATGTATTTAAATATATGTTTATCTAATGTTCATGTAAAATGACAAATGTATATTCAGTTAGATACCTCTTGTTTAATTATAAAGTTATTTGTTATCAGCGGTTATCAGTGCATTGAAGTATTACGCCTACAAATTCTCTGAACATACTATTTCTTTAATTTATATTCGGAACCTTAATGGAATTAATAGTGTGCTTGTTTCAAATAGCTTTTAAAGCAGTATAACACTTAGGTTTTTGTAAGTTTTAAGATTTTATAGTAATAGAGACGTTAATTTTGATAATGCATAGCAAATTTGAGAACTTCAGAAGTCTCCATTGGAACAGGAAACTTCGATTACGTACTAACACAAAAATCCAACATGGTTATTGAATAATTCAACTTTTTAAAATATTGCGGGGTTTTCCGATGACTGGTAAATGAACAACAGTTATTTCTAGCAAGCACAAAAATATGCTTGTCTGTTTCTAGATCCATTCTATTTCCTATATATGCCATTGAAATTACTACTGCTATACATAATTTTGTTAACAGGTTGTACTAGAATTTGCACAATGCTGCTTGTTAAAATCTCACTTAAGCCTGAAAAGCTAACAATTTACACAATGCAATGAATTGGAAATGTTTTGAATGTTTTTAAAGATTGATAACTAAAAACTTTGAAATCAGAGACCTAGCTTTTCAATATCCTAAGACATAAAGGGTGTCTGACCTACACCCTTCAGATAAACGCATTCTAAGACATCAAATTAAAGTTATTCATTTAGATCTATCGTTTTTCTTGTTCATAAATGTATTTAATTTTTGATTCTGGCTACCTGGATGCGGCAAATTTATATTACGATTGCTATCCGCACAGACAACCTGGTCGACAGCGGCCAACATAATTTATGGCACAATTGTACGATTTAAGAAATATTCACTGAGTAAAATAAAAAGGGGTCCGTCGGAACGCCACAGGTTTTGAGTGTCAAAGTAATTTATTACAATGGTTGACTTAGTTATTGCTTGGTCTTATGCACAAATTTTTGGAAAGGTGATTTTTTTCGGTATCGCATTTTTATTTTACGAAAATACAAAATATTGATAAAAATATTCCCACTGTATTCAATTTTAACTGTACGATTTACAAATATAATTATGCATAAATCTGCAATGTTTATAAGGGTCACTTATATTGTAGACTTCGAGAAATTATAGGTTTATGGTGATTGTTTCGTTTTATTTTATTGTTATTCATATCGTCAGTCTGACATCAGTGTTGCATTATTTGTGGCAGGTTTACATACCCAATTGGATGAAGAGCAACATGAAGCTGGGGTGTTTATCAAATGTATTTTATTAGTAATCAATGCTCAAGATTCCTATAACAATTTTTCATTTGCTTTCGGGAGTCATTTCAATATTGGGAAGAAATGACAAAATAGGAGTAGTATGACTTGGGCGAGACCCCGTGGTACACTTGACCTTTGACCCTGGCGGGGATGTCTGTGATGTAATTGTATACTTTGGCCGTCTGTGTATCTCTGACGTTATTGGAATATATTCTCTTTTGTTATAATATTTGTTAAAAACACATTTGTTTGCATTCTATTGTATAAAATGTAACCACTTTTTCTATAATCAATTTTCGAATTCCCATGAAATTAGAATTGTTGTAATCTATTGTTCAAAATGTAGCATTTTTTATAGCCATTAAATAAATAATTTTTAAAATAAATATTAATACATGCTTCTGCAGATGCATACTCTCACCATACAGAGAAAATGAATATTTATAAATCAAAGATAAGACACTTTATTAAGAGAATGTAAAGCAATTAATACAAACTGATGGCTTCTCAAAATAGCGTCATTAAAAAAAATAAAACAAAATCATACTATTTAGAAACCTATACATTACTAAGAAGGCTAAGAATAAGTCTACATTCTAGTAATTGTGTAATTGCTATTATAGAATTTGTACCCTGTCCAAGATCTTCCTGAGATGAATTTTTGCTTAAGAATAAATCTTTTCACACTATTTCGGAATTCTTTCAGTTTTGTAATATGCTTAATTTCGTTAGGTAGATTATTCCATTGCCTTGTGGCTACGTTTAAAAATGAATTTTCTTTGACTTTACGTCTGAACCTAGTGACAACATATTTCTTAGACCGTCTATTGAAAGTTTTCTTGAATTCAGGGAGATTTATCTTATCATAAGGCGGAATTTCGTTAGCAGCTTTGAAAAATAATGTAGCAATATTGATTTGTATTAATTGTTGAGGAGAAGGACACGTTTCCAAAATATAATTTTTGGTGTTACTAGAATTTCTTTTGCAAACATTTAAAGCCCATTTATATTGCAGCTGAAGTTTATTTATCAATGATGTGCTCAAATTTGAAAATAGTACACTCCCGTAATTTAGGTGGCTCATAACAAATGCGTGGAATAGCTGAATTATTGCATGAGGAGGTAATAGGTCAGCAACCTGAGAAATAGTTCTTATGCCAGCAGCAATTTTTTTCTGTGTAGATTTAATGTGCTCGGAAAAAGAAAGTTTTGAGTCAATTATTATTCCTAAATATTTGAAAGTATCACTTGTAGAAATAATTGCATTTTTTATAGTCAAATTTTTATTTGTATACAAGTTATTGTTGAAAAAGGGGTTCATTATACAAAATTGCGTTTTCTCGGCATTAATGCGTAATTTGTGCATAGCGAAATAATGGCTTAGTGACTGGCAGTTGGATTCCACTTTTTTTATTGCAACATCTAATGACTTGTTGGCGGAAAATATACAGGTATCGTCTGCATATTGTATAAGATTGCAATTAGTATAAAAGTTCATATCATTCAGATAGATATTAAACAGAAGAGGTCCAAGAATGGTTCCTTGCGGAACACCTTTTTCAATATACAGCCAGTCTGAAACTACTGAGTTGATTTTAACTCGTTGTTTCCTATTACTTAAGAAACTATTACTTAAGAAACTCGCAATTATCGAGGGACAATCCCGTACGTTTTAGTTTTTTTATTAGTATGTCATGGTCGATTAAATCAAATGCCTTAGAGATATCTAAGCATGCAATAGCACCATATTATTGATCATCCGAAGAATTTCGCCAGTTCTCTGTTGCCTGGATAAGTGCATCATTCGTTGAAAAACTTCTTCTAAATCCAAATTGGGTTGCAGAGAGCCGATTATGTTTTTTAATATGCTCGAACATTTGATTGAATATTAGTCTTTCAAAAACTTTACTTATTGGGGTCGTGATTGAAATAGGCCTATAATTTAGTGGGCATGTTTCATCATTTTTTTGTAAAGCGGAGTAACATGTGCTTCTTTTAAGCAGTCTGGGAATGTTTTGGATTTAATGCATTCATTAAAAATGTAGTTAAGAGGAATATTAATTAAGTGTGCGATTTCCTTAAGTAGGAATATTTAACGGCCCACTGGATTTGCCGGATTTTAATTTGTTTAAGGCTTTGAGCATTTCATAACTAGTCGTAAATCTAAAGGTAAAATCGTGTGCATAAAGCTTTTCATTTTCAATATATTTTACATTATCCCCAGAATAGTTGCCCAAATTTACGAATGATTTGTTTAAAATATTGGAGATGGTATAAGGATCCTTCTGCAATTTGCCATAGTCGTCTGTTATAGCTATGATCTTATTGGTGACACGTTTATTGCGATTTGTCAGATTATGAATAAAACTCCATTTAGATTTTTGGGATAGCATTCCATTATATTCTTTTTTTATGTACGTATTATAGGCCTTACGATTTGCTATGTTACAGATGTTTCTAGCTCTCTTGTAGCGGTTAAAATTTACTTCACATTGGTTATTTAAGAAATTTTTATATGCTTGATTTTTCGCGCGAATGAGTGTTTTACAGTCGTCGGTAATCCACTCCTTAGAATTTTTTGAGTTATCTTTTGCTTTAGAGTTATTAGGATTTAATAAAACACGTTGTTCAGGGCAATATAAGTTGACATAATATTCAAGAATTTTTAAAAGCTTACTCATCATTGCATTGGGTTCGGGTGGTGTATAAACACATTGCCACTTCTGATTTGAAAGTGCTAATTTTAGTTTATTTAGATTATCCTTATTTCGAATACGGGTTGTAATCCATGTTTTCGATGTGTTTTCACTAGTCTTAGGTACACTGATTGATACTATGCAATGATCTGAGAAAGGGCATTCCGTTGAGTAAAATTTAAAATTAAAATCAGATATTTCGGATGTAATGATGTAGTCGATTATTGTCTGAGAATTATGAGTAAGTCTAGTGGGAATTTTCGTGTTTGCAAGACTTCAAATTATACGCATTTAGTAAAGAATCTAATTTTGATTTTTCAGAGCCGACAAGATAGTTAATATTCCAATCTCCGAGCAAGAGAACATCCTTATTTTCAGCACAAGCAATGGATAATTCAGTTTCCATTTGTTTGATAATAAATTTATTTACAAAGAAAATATAAATGCACTACTAAATGATAAAGTTCATATAGCGAATTTCATCTACAGTTCAATGAACAATGATCATATTCGTCAAACCTTCATGTTGGGATGGGAATGCTGTAGGAAACATACGCAATGTGTAGTTGCACGTTATGGATTTCACATGGTAGTATCTAATTAAGGATTAATAAACAAGTCAAATGAGTCAATTAAAAATGTGTATTAACAAACAAATGACGTTTTTATAATAAAGTATATAATAAATTTAATATCAAACAGTAAATTCGCAACAATTCATTAAAATATAATTGATCGCATTTTAAAAGAAGTATCTGTAAAACTAACTAGAGATAATATAGCAAAAAAGCGTTAAGAATCAAAACAATATCTGAGATTTAATTATTAAAATTGCTTATCAAAAAGTTTGAAATCTTTCAGGGTAGTTCTTTCATCAATGTGAAATTCCATTATGCCGGCTGTGTAAAAAGCTGCATTCTTTAATAATCTCGAAATTACGTGGTTTTATCTATGTCCCCATTATTCAAATGTCAAAATGTAACAAATTATAAAAACAGTACCACCATGTAACCAAGAATTTTTAAAAGCTTACTCATCATTGCATTGGGTTCGGGTGGTGTATAAACACATTGCCACTTCTGATTTGAAAGTGCTAATTTTAGTTTATTTAGATTATCCTTATTTCGAATACGGGTTGTAATCCATGTTTTCGATGTGTTTTCACTAGTCTTAGGTACACTGATTGATACTATGCAATGATCTGAGAAAGGGCATTCCGTTGAGTAAAATTTAAAATTAAAATCAGATATTTCGGATGTAATGATGTAGTCGATTATTGTCTGAGAATTATGAGTAAGTCTAGTGGGAATTTTCGTGTTTGCAAGACTTCAAATTATACGCATTTAGTAAAGAATCTAATTTTGATTTTTCAGAGCCGACAAGATAGTTAATATTCCAATCTCCGAGCAAGAGAACATCCTTATTTTCAGCACAAGCAATGGATAATTCAGTTTCCATTTGTTTGATAATAAATTTATTTACAAAGAAAATATAAATGCACTACTAAATGATAAAGTTCATATAGCGAATTTCATCTACAGTTCAATGAACAATGATCATATTCGTCAAACCTTCATGTTGGGATGGGAATGCTGTAGGAAACATACGCAATGTGTAGTTGCACGTTATGGATTTCACATGGTAGTATCTAAATTAAGGATTAATAAACAAGTCAAATGAGTCAATTAAAAATGTGTATTAACAAACAAATGACGTTTTTATAATAAAGTATATAATAAATTTAATATCAAACAGTAAATTCGCAACAATTCATTAAAATATAATTGATCGCATTTTAAAAGAAGTATCTGTAAAACTAACTAGAGATAATATAGCAAAAAAGCGTTAAGAATCAAAACAATATCTGAGATTTAATTATTAAAATTGCTTATCAAAAAGTTTGAAATCTTTCAGGGTAGTTCTTTCATCAATGTGAAATTCCATTATGCCGGCTGTGTAAAAAGCTGCATTCTTTAATAATCTCGAAATTACGTGGTTTTATCTATGTCCCCATTATTCAAATGTCAAAATGTAACAAATTATAAAAACAGTACCACCATGTAAAATTCCATTATGCCGCTGTGTGTACAAAATTGCACTTCTTAACAGACAATGTTAACATTGCGTAATTTTTTACCTATACCCTATTGTTCAAATGTCAAAATGTATCCAATCGTAAAGATTGTTATCTACCAAACATGAAATCCAAATCACTTTAAAAATTATCACGATTAAATAAAACACTTTCAAATCATATAAAACAAGAATGTTTTCACAAGTTGGAAAACAATTTCAATTATTACATGTTTTTCCCAATGTATACAATTATGTAAATGAAAGATGTTACCAAACTAAAATGTTAATAAAGTAAAACGATTTATCAAACACCGTCTCTGGTACAAATGAAGTAAATATATTTTCAATACGATTTTCTCGTTGAATTCAAGAATAAAATATTTGTAAAAATTATTGATATTATTTATATTGTCGTAAATTGGGTATTAATACATAACATTTAAAAATAACAAATAAGTTATTTATTTTACATTTTAAAAAATTGTTTAAACTTAAATTTCACCAGTGTCTTTGATATTAAGAGTTAAATATATACTGCTAGTATCATTGAAATGAATGAACTCACCATTTGATATATGGAAGCTAATTGTAATTCTATCGATGAATGACTTTGAAGTTGGTTTATAAATTATATGACCCTTTCATAATTGATGAATGGCTGATCATTTACACTATATACTGTGAATAAGGGTATTTGATCCAATAACGGGATGCTACTACTCTGATAATGCTCACAAGTAACTATATCAGTATAAATTTAAATATTATGCAGTCCATTTAAAATATCAAAAACTATATTTAGCAGTGTTCAAACCATTGACTATTCGATAGTGATGATCAAAACCCAAAATTTCACCTACCTGATTTAATTCAAATTCATAAGGCGTTTCATTTTTTATGACTACTCTTCCACTGATGATTTCAAAATCCAATTTCAGTACTGTTGTGATCATTGGCAAATTTTGTGAAAAGGTGCTAAATAGTTTTTCAAAACTTTTTTCCTCATTTGTTTCAGATTTAACAACTGTCAATTCAATTTTCGTTAAGACTTGGTTAAAGCTAAACACATCTATCTTTTTCACACCGACGCCCTTCACATAAATACCACGTTTATTTCCATTTGCGTCGATAAAACTCCACGATTGATCTTGTATATTATTGAATCCTATGGGAAATGTGATATTTAGCAAAGCCACATGAGAAGCATTATAGATTGGTCTTTCTAAATGCGTAGTAAAACTATTTATTGAGTTATTGCTTCGATAGTTGTCAGAAAGTAGACTAAAAATTCGCATATTGCAAAGGTGTATAAAATTATAAATTTCGATTATGCTATTTTAAATAGCCTATTTATACAAAACATTTTGTACATGTAAAATAAGCAAAGTGACTACGAATACATTAATTTGTTGAGCCCATCACTACACAAAAAGTCATTAACAAACAGTAAATCAGTAAATACAAATATTTCTTGTATATTGTTGAAAAATAAAAAAGGACGAAAAATACAATAAGCACCGCAAACTGGTGATATCCCCTGCAACTTAGTTTTTCGATCACCTTCATACACATGGAATCCAGGATACATAGTTAGACGGTAATGTTCAATATCGGGGTACTGGTTTAGTTGACAACTGAGAGAATCCTTGAATATTAAGTTCCTGCTTGCATCTTGCATAATCCACAACCAATGGGTTCCGCGATGGACAGTTGGGCTTGCATTAGAAATTAGAAAAGAGTTTTGGACAAGGCTTGGTGGTATGCAATCGGAGCAGTGTACACCGAAAAAACGCCAACGTAGTGATGGGATTTGGAGAATAATACGTCTAATCTCGTCAGCATACATTAAACGTTTAAATATCTGTAGAGTTCATTATACCTAAACTTCACATATATCCAAACCAATAAAGGCGGCACATGACCTAAAACTGTAAAATATCAGATATCCATTGCCAATTACAAATTCTCTTTTAACAAAGCCATAACTATCATGGTAAATTGCATGAATTCTAAACAGTTCAGTTTTGACCATTTCAACAGCAACTGTAGTCTAGAATTATTTATGCCAATAAGTCCACCATAGGGGTTCATTTGCAGAATTCTTTCAACACCAACGTTGTGAATGCGAATTTTTGGAGTAGATAATTTGAAACATGAGCAAATTTTAAGTGAGGGTCCTTGGTATAATGAACGCGATCTTCTACACGTCTAATCTCGTCTACTCCCAAAATTTTGCAACAGTACAATGAATGAAACTCATTTTCTTTCTAGTCTTTTATACTTTTCCGTTGTTTATTAATGTATAGCTACCATTGACATTCCATATACAAAGAATATACATTGTTGCAATTATATTTTATTGCTAAATTTCTTCGGTAAAAGTCATTATTAATAATATAAAAGACACCAATAAAATTTTAAAATGTAAGCAATTTCTTGAAATATACAATTTATATTTTTAAACGTTTTGTATATATGTGTATCAATAAACGCTAACAACCAATTTACGACACTAATAACAAAACATGGTATCAACAATCTTGAAACGTTTCATATAAAAATTCCTACTTGCAAATATTTTATTCTTGAATTCAACGAGAAATATGTATTGAAAATATATTTATTTCATTTGTACCATAGACGGTGATCGATAAATCATTTTACTTTAATAAGATTTTAGTTTTGTAGCATCTTTCATTTACATAATTGTATAAATTGGCAAAAACCATGTAATAATTGATTGTTTTCCAACTTGTGAAAAAATTCTAGTTTTATATGATTTGAAAATGTTTTAATTAATTGTGATAATTCTTAAATTGATTTGGATTTCATGCTTGGTAGATAACAATCTTTACGATTGGATACATTTTGGACATTTGAACAATAGATAACAAATTACGCATTGTCTGTAGAGAGATGCAACTTTGTTCACACAGTGGTATAATGGAATTTTACATGGCTGTACTGTGTTTATAGTTTGTTACATTTGACAGTTGAACAATGCATATAGATAAAACCTTTGTTGACATTACTAAATCATGCAACTTTCAACACATAAAATATGCACAGCCGGCATAATGGAATTTCACATTGATAAAAGACAACTGCTCTGAAAGATTTCAAACTTTTTGGTAAGCTATTTTTATAATTAAATATTAGATATTTTTTTGATTCTTAACGCTTTTTTGCAATATGATCTTTAGTTAGTTTTACAGATATTTCTTTTAAAACATAATCAATTTTATTAAATTTTGCAACAGTACAATGAATGAAACTCATTTTCTTTCTAGTCTTTTATACTTTTCCGTTGTTTATTAATGTATAGCTACCATTGACATTCCATATACAAAGAATATACATTGTTGCAATTATATTTTATTGCTAAATTTCTTCGGTAAAAGTCATTATTAATAATATAAAAGACACCAATAAAATTTTAAAATGTAAGCAATTTCTTGAAATATACAATTTATATTTTTAAACGTTTTGTATATATGTGTATCAATAAACGCTAACAACCAATTTACGACACTAATAACAAAACATGGTATCAACAATCTTGAAACGTTTCATATAAAAATTCCTACTTGCAAATATTTTATTCTTGAATTCAACGAGAAATATGTATTGAAAATATATTTATTTCATTTGTACCATAGACGGTGATCGATAAATCATTTTACTTTAATAAGATTTTAGTTTTGTAGCATCTTTCATTTACATAATTGTATAAATTGGCAAAAACCATGTAATAATTGATTGTTTTCCAACTTGTGAAAAAATTCTAGTTTTATATGATTTGAAAATGTTTTAATTAATTGTGATAATTCTTAAATTGATTTGGATTTCATGCTTGGTAGATAACAATCTTTACGATTGGATACATTTTGGACATTTGAACAATAGATAACAAATTACGCATTGTCTGTAGAGAGATGCAACTTTGTTCACACAGTGGTATAATGGAATTTTACATGGCTGTACTGTGTTTATAGTTTGTTACATTTGACAGTTGAACAATGCATATAGATAAAACCTTTGTTGACATTACTAAATCATGCAACTTTCAACACATAAAATATGCACAGCCGGCATAATGGAATTTCACATTGATAAAAGACAACTGCTCTGAAAGATTTCAAACTTTTTGGTAAGCTATTTTTATAATTAAATATTAGATATTTTTTTGATTCTTAACGCTTTTTTGCAATATGATCTTTAGTTAGTTTTACAGATATTTCTTTTAAAACATAATCAATTTTATTTTAATCAATTGCTCCGAATTTGCAGTCTGATGTTAAATTAATTATATACTTTATCATAAATTGAAACATCGTTTGTTTGTTAATACACATTTTTAATTGAATTTGTTTAAACTTTTAATTGTCATGTGTTTTTGATTGTGAATGTCATCTCATTTTTAATGATGACTTGTTTATTAACCATTAATTTAGATACTACCGTGTGAAATTCATAACGTGCAAATACACATTGCATTTGTTTCCTGCAGCATTCCCATCCCAACAATGATGATAAACTAACACAATAGACAAAAATTAATAGTGAGATATATATGGTAATTATAAGTAAAGTGTAGAATAAATTACATTTTTGTCTTGTCTTAAACACGTATGTGCGTTTTACCACGTACGTTTATTAAATATTAGAAATTGCGAGTTTTTGCATAAACTAGTTTTTGTTTTTTTCCAAAAAATTATTTTGCTGTATTACCAAAATAAGACATTACGCTTTTAACGAGCATTATTATCTCTCTGATTCAAATATTTTCATTAAATTTTACTAAATATAAGAAGTAAGTAAAGTAAACATGCAAACTAAATTAATGTGGTATTTTCCAATGTTATGTATGTTAATAAAAAAAACAAGTATGTAAACTAAATTAGCCACATAAATAAGCAAGTCACATACATTAACAAAAAGCAAGTATGTAAAATAAAACAAAATATTTTTTTGGAAAATACTTATTAATTACGACTTTTACCGAAGAAATTTAGCAATAAAATATAATTCCAACAAAGTAAATTCTTTGTATATGGAATGTCAATGGTATTTAAAAATTATGTAATATGCATTGAAAAATTGTTACATTTTGAACAATAGATTGCAATAATTCTAATCTCATGGGATTTTTGACTTATTAATTATGTAATTCCAAAAACATATATGAATAAAAAAATTGGTTACATTTAAACAATAGACTGCAAACAAATGTGTTTGCCAACAAATATTACAACAAAGAGAATAAGTTCCAATGACGTCAAAGATAAACAGACGGCCAAAAGTATACAATTACATCACAGACATCCCCGCCAGGGTCAAAAGTCAAGTGTACCACGGGGTCTCGCACAAGTCATACTACTAATAGGTGTGGTCAGTTGTTCATGTTTCCCACTGCTATTGGCGTTTCATCAATATACAAACTGTAATCGTCAACAAATGCTATTGTTGATTGAGATCTACTTCTCACAACTAATTTGTAAATAAGTAGTTACCCTTTGTCAGCTCCAAAGAATTTAGCATTGTTTTCCAACATCTCCACAGAGCCACTAAAAAGATCAGAAAAGCTTTGTGCAAGGATCACCCTCACAATACTAGAGAGTTTTGAAACATGTTTTTTTTCAAATGAAATGGGGTTTTGTCAGGATAGTGAAAATTTTAATTAGGGCAATAAATATAATGTTTTCAACAAATTTACAAAATTGCATTACAATTATTAAATATAATCAGTGTTAATAATTTTGTTTACAAAGTCAACATTACAACATAAAATATTTAAAAATCACCAAATTTACAATTTTTTAACAAAGAACGAAATTAAATACATATAAAATTAACGCTATTTATTTTTGGAGGATTGATACTGGAACAGACTTTTTCAATGGTTGAGATGCTGTGGATGATACTATTTTAAGTGCTTGTGGTCCAGATGTCACAAATTTGACATGAACTGCTTGAACCCATATCTTGATTATAGAGCATTAAATTTACAAAATCCCATTATTTAAGTTATTTCTATCTATCACATTAAATTTTATAAAAATAATGTCATGCAAAACTAATAACAATTTTTTAAATAATTCAACTATTTTACTTCACAACACAATGATGTTTTAGATTGCAAAAAATTTTTGTGTTAAAAAATTCTGTACATCATTTAATCGTTTTCATATCATGATATCATTAAATATATTTTTCTTTGAAACATTACTACTTGAATATTTGTAGAGTAAGAATGAGAGGTTCTCCATCAACAACTACTGCAAAATGCATGTAAAAATTTTGTTTCGAGTTCTTAAAGCCAATGGGCATCAATCTACAGCAACAACAACATATTTAAATTCTAAAAGGACATATACATAAATGTACTAAGATTACTAACTTATTAAGACCTTAAATAATGCAACCTTCTTCATACGAGCTCATTTATCACCGTAAACGTTTGTTTCTTGGTTACATTTATAAACTACATATAAATTAATAATTTTTTTTCACCTAATGTTCTTGAGTTGTACATCTTATTCTATAATTAGTCAGATAATTGATATTGTTTCTTACATTTGTTTTTTAAATTCTTAACCCTTTTCCTACAAATGTAGCTTAAATAAAAATCAAATTGTATAAATTCTATCACAAATAAATGTATATAAAAATCAAATAATGAACATATAAATACAAGTGAGTTTGCAAAAAATATGCATGTTAAAACCAACATCAAGAGGCTTTGTTTTCCACTGGAAAATATGAGGCAACGTCTAATTCATAAAATAATTTTACAATGCTAATATCGAGACGACCATTTACTTTATTGAAAATCAAAGTATCTTCAGGACTAAAAACAAATGTGATTGCCAATCATTTAGTCCAAAAATCCATTCTGTCACAACAAAAAATTATCTTTTTGGAAATCCAAAAAGGACAAAAATTATTCCTCTTGTTTCATTCCCGGTAAATTCCCTAGAAAAAAATTTTTTTTGATGAAATAACTAGAGATTGGGTAAAGGCTATACCTCAGGTATGCCTCAAACCGTATATTTTTAGATATAGACATATATGAGGGATAGAAATATCATTCGTCTTTGTATAATCCCAGTTCTTACTAACCTAGAAAAGCCTATTTTTAGATATAGATATATATAGAGGATAGAAATATCATTGCCTTTGTATAATCCCAGATTTTACTAACCTAGAAACGTTTATTTTTTAGATACAGATATATATGGAGGATAGAAATATCATTCGCCTTTGTATAATCCCAGTTTTTACTAACATAGAAAAGTATATTTTTTTAGATATAGATATATATAGAGGATAGAAATATCATTGCCTTTGTATAATCCCAGATTTTACTAACCTAGAAACGTTTATTTTTTAGATATAGATATATATATGGAGGATAGAAATATCATTCGCCTTTGTATAATCCCAGTTTTTACTAACATAGAAAAGTATATTTTTTTAGATATAGATATATATAGAGGATAGAAATATCATTGCCTTTGTATAATCCCAGATTTTACTAACCTAGAAACGTTTATTTTTTAGATATAGATATATATATGGAGGATAGAAATATCATTCGCCTTTGTATAATCATAGTTTTTACAAACCAAGAAACGTATACTTTTTAGATATAAATATATATAGAGGATAGAAATATCATTGCCTTTGTATAATCCCAGATTTTACTAACCTAGAAACGTTTATTTTTTAGATATAGATATATATATATGGAGGATAGAAATATCATTCGCCTTTGTATAATCCCAGTTTTTACTAACATAGAAAAGTATATTTTTTTAGATATAGATATATATATAGAGGATAGAAATATCATTGCCCTTGTATAATCCCAGATTTTACTAACCTAGAAACGTTTATTTTTTAGAAATAGATATATATATATGGAGGATAGAAATATCATTCGCCTTTGTATAATCCCAGTTTTTACTAACATGGAAAAGTATATTTTTTTTAGATATAGATATAAATAGAGGATAGAAATATCATTGCCTTTGTATAATCCCAGATTTTACTAACCCAGAAACGTTTA
>CABFPE010000116.1:976238-1004369 GCA_900660155.1 Hofstenia miamia | reverse complement strand
AGTAGTTTTTGCTTCGTAACAAGGAGAAGCTAAGTTTGCATCTTATCCAGTGCCAGGTTATCGAATAGTTGGTATGTCTTTTATCAGCAATTAAACCACAAAGTTATTTTAGAAACTTTTCAGTGAGTGTTGATGCTCCACCAGATGCACTGAAAACCAGTGGTGTAAATTAGGCGTGTTCAATTTCTAGTACTCTCTGTTGGTACTGTCTTGTTTTTTCATGGGCTCTAAAATTTTCTGTTGCAGGTCTTCAAGCATTGGTGGCTGCACAAGGGTCATTCGCCTTTGTATAATCATAGTTTTTACAAACCAAGAAACGTATACTTTTTAGATATCAATATATATGGAGAACAGAAATATCATTCGACTTTGTAACATTTTGTGTCTTTCACATAAACATATATTTTTTTCTATATAGATATATATTTACGTGAGATATAATATTCGTATTTGTATATTCTGAGTTTTGTCTATCATATAAACATATATTTTTCAAATAAATAACAATCGTCTTTGTAGAATTCAAGTTTGTCCTATCCTAAATACATATATTTTATAAATATAGATATATATAAAAGATATATACAGAGGATATATATATATACTTAGGTTAGAAATATATACTTTCTATATTCTTTGTTTCATCTACCGTATGAACATATACAAGAAATCAGAGGTAAACTATTTCTCAAATGCGTCTGTAAACGCCTAAAACTTACAAAGCCTAAATTTTTGAGCCTGAAGCCTTTAATAGTTCGAATTTTTTCAATCTTGTTTTAGATACCCTGAATGGAGTATTCTGAGCATATTTGCATTGGTTTCACATCTTTATCTTCAAAATTGAATTAATATAAATTAAAACGCAAATGGAATCAATTAATTCAACATATTTAGAAGTGAGGAACAAATTATCCCATAACTTTATCTCTACTAATGCGATTTTCAAAATTTAAAATTTTCCAGATAGAACATTCTAGTATGGATGCATTGCAAAAGAAATTTTTTGGATAGGGCCAATATTGGCCGAGTAACTATAGATTGAATTTCCACGCTTAGAATTGACGTCACACGCTTAGAAAAATGGAATCAATTAAAACAGAGGTGCGAAAAACGTGTTTTTTTGGCCCTAGCACCGGGCCTATTTGTCTGATCGCCACCAAACTTCTTTCTGAACTGGATGTTTATAGCGCTCATCTTCATGCCAAATTTCAGCCAAATTGGCTTAGTAGTTTTTGCTTCGTAACAAGGAGAAGCTAAGTTTGCATCTTATCCAGTGCCAGGTTATCGAATAGTTGGTATGTCTTTTATCAGCAATTAAACCACAAAGTTATTTTAGAAACTTTTCAGTGAGTGTTGATGCTCCACCAGATGCACTGAAAACCAGTGGTGTAAATTAGGCGTGTTCAATTTCTAGTACTCTCTGTTGGTACTGTCTTGTTTTTTCATGGGCTCTAAAATTTTCTGTTGCAGGTCTTCAAGCATTGGTGGCTGCACAAGGGTTGAATATCCTTACATCAAAGAATGTGCGATGGCCATAACTCCAAAATCTAATGGCAGAGATGTCTAGCCTAGCTCCATCAGAAGTGTTAGAAGATGAGTGCAAGGACTCCGTTGTTATTTGTGTGAGATGCGGTTCTTTTTTCACATCAATACAAACTTCAAATAATGCTTCAGATAGTATATCACCCAATTCATTTTGACGTCTTGCAACAAAGCCACCAGTGTGGCAAGAGATTGCATGTGCAATGGAGAATCCTTTCAATTATTTCATGCAATTTAATTATTTCATGCTTTAGTCATGAGTCATCTTAATTATGCAAATACACTTTTTTTCAAATTTAAATGAATCATTAGTAAAAAAACTTACAATACAATTAAAATGGGCATTGAATGTTTGTCAAAAAAACTCTTCCAAGACAAGAAATTACATTTTGTTATCCATGCTGTTTCCAAATAAACTTTTTACTTTTAATATTTTGATCAAGTTGTTTAAAATAACAAATCAATTACCTCCTTATAATTCAATATCATTTCCAAACTTTTGTCATAAGCGCAATATAAGAACAAATATAATACTAGCATTAAATTTTGTAAAAAAATCAAGCAACCGTCTTTTATTAATGTTGCAATTCGCAATTAGAATCGATTACCAAATGAAATTAAAATGATTAAGAGTGCAATTATGTTTAAAAGAAAATTGAAAGCATTTATATTGGGTAAATCATCATTAGGATTCTAATTTTACAATAAAGATTATACAATAACGCGCAATTAATTTCCATAGACTGAACAGAACAGATTTTGTTATTTTTTGTAAATATTATATTTATATGTTATCATTACTGACGCTATTCAGATAATAACCAGTCTTGTAATTGAAAATTTTATTTGATTAAAGAATATTTTATCTTCATCTTATCTTTGCTGCATACACACGTCGTAGGCATATCAGCAGGTTCAATACCATACCTCAAATGGATGCTACCTCTAAACATGCTCTTGTTGAGGTGAAATCCCTCTTCTTTTATTAAAAGAGCAGTAAGCCATGAAAAGGATATTGTTTGAATGGCTTTCTGTAGATCTCCATTCAGTTCCTTTAACAGCTGTTGATATCTGGATTCAATATTATCACGTTTTTCTCAGAGTCAAATCCTAAATGGAACACATGGTTTTCTGAAGGCCTCAAAAGCAATTAGTTTCGTTTTATACACGTATAAATTATTGATAATCTCAACTTAGTTCCTCTTTGATGCCTAGCAACTCATTACTGTTTCAAAGTGTAATTACTTATACAACCATAGAAAAACATAAAGTGCGAAAAATTGTGATAGCAGGGTGGGAACCGAAAATGACAGTGCCTGAACCGTCCTAGAGAGTAACCTCCTCGCGGTGGTTCCTGGAGAAGCTACCTCCCAAGGCGAAAGCCAAAGGGTGGTGCTGAGCTAATACTTGACGGGCGCGTCCCTTTGCGGAGTCCCGAACCAAGAGTGGNTTCAGTCTGTTGACTGGTAGAGTAACCCCGATAGCAGGGTAAATAATTTCAAAAGGAGTTTGGAGTGTTTTGCAATGGTTGGAATTTTTATTGTGCAAGTGTATTTTGTAGCTAACAATTGAAGGTATGCAAATGTATATATGTGAGTTTATTGCTAAAACTTTGTACATTGTGCTTGTTTATTCAAGTTTTACTTTTAACGTTCCATTTATAAAACATTAGAGGGTTTTTGCACAATGTTATTTTTTATTCAATAGTATTGTAGGCAATAAGTTTACTGTTTGATTAGTTGTAGAATTAATGGTTACCCCTTCATTATCTGTACAAAGTAAAAACTTTATTACTACTACTGTATTAGAAGCTAAAGGTAAAGGGCAGTCCACTAGGTCACTCTATGTGAAATAGTCTGAGGAAAAAAATTTTTTGACTTAGCAATATGTTGCAAAACTTGCAATAAATTGATCAAGCTCTCATAACGCAGATGAATTTGCAGCTGGCAGACACATTGTTGACTAATAATTTTCCTACACGTAAAAATTTCATAACTTTCTATTGCTTAGCTAGCCCAACGGTTGCCTGACGGTTGTACAACGTTGGGCCAATGGTTGGTGCCAACAAAAAATGCAACATTTTGCGACGTTAGCCAAAGTTGGTTTTCAGTTGGCTGAACAACATTGGGCCAACGGTTGGTTTACAATATTCGGAATACATTTGCCCAACTGTTGGTACATTGTTGGTACCAACAATAACGCAATATTTTGTGACATCAAACCTATATTAATGTTGGCGTACATTTATCACTAACAATGCATTAAAATTATATATATATATATATATATATATATATATATATATGTATATCATAGATGGAACCGGTCGACATTTTTAACAACCCAACCCAACCCAACTGGTTTTATTTCCAAACCGGTTGGGTTACCGGTTGAACCGGTTATTGAAGCTAAAATTTTTACCAGTACCGGTCGAGCAAAAATAAAGCAGGAATGGCAAAAAAAACTAGCAATTTTTCTACTGAAATTTTTTTAAGCCCATATTTTACTAGCAGAACAGTTACAACGAACCAGGGGCGTTTTCAAAGAAGGGGGTATGGGGTCCAGACTGGCATAGCCGCCTTGCTAGAAAATGTGGTACCACATTCAACCGCAATCAACAAGAGTGAATCTGTATTCAAAAAAGTGGGATTGATTTATCTTATCTAGTAGATGAGGATGGGTTTCCTTTTCCACACTCTACACGAGCACACCCCAACTCAGAGATTTGATGTGTTCATTTTCTAAATGTTATCGTTTTCTCCTTTTGTTTTTATGTTTTTTAAACGTTTCATATGCGAAATGAATGTATTAGACGACTTCGTCGTGACAATTTTTTTTCTGATAATATATTAGTAAAAATCCTTTTTTCTTTCTTGAAACGGAGATATAAATTCTGTCCTACAGACAGTGACGGTCAACCCGTTTCACGAAATTTTCGACCCAACCCAACCGGTACCGGTTGACTGGTACCGGTTAATACCGGTCAACCCAACCTGCTTCCATCGATGATATATATATATAAACGTATTTAAAGTTTATATATCTAAACAATATGACTATGCTGTAAATTCTAATATTTTCATATTATTAAGGACGATCAATGCATGACATTAGTTAATTTCATATGTTAATCAAAATTTTTCATTTTAATTTAAAATTAAGATATAAAATTTACTACTCACGATAAATGGAAAATCTTACCTATATCACACTTCGATTGGACAATGGACATATTCAAACCTCTTTAAAAAGGGAAGAAATCATTTTTAAGTAAAAATGCTTACATTTTACTGTTGGTGATAGAGACATCATAGAGATCTATCAAATATTTTCGACAAAATTACTTGCTGTTATGCGCAATGTTTCTTCCTAAAATAGAATTGTATAAAATAAGAAAAGTGCAAGAAAATTGTTGGAATTTTAATATGAATTTTCTTCTTGAATCATGTTCACCTGATACATTTTGCACTCCAACTTTTTGAATTATGATATTTGATGCATTTCACATTCTAAATAAACAGTAAAAATATTGAAAATCCTATAATCTTAATTAACTTTATGCTGAAATAAATATAAAGATTACAATATTGTCCATTTTCCAATCATTTGCAATTCGCTATTCTAAATTAAATTTAGCTATAATCACAATTTTTACACTTTCAGAGTTCCTTCATGTTGAATATTAGTGCCTTAACAACAAACTAAAAAAATTAAATTCAAATTTATATTTGAAGATACGTTATTTTAGTCTATTTTTTCAACCACCACACCTGTCTCCAGCATATGGAAGCCAGTTTTTAATAGTTGTTTCGACGACATTGATATCCGAATGAGAAAATCTTTGTAATAAACCACCTAAAATATAGATTTTCAACTTCAGCAACAGACCTTGGTTTTCTCGAAAACTTTGATGGAACATCTTTTTGCAATGCTAAGACCTTTTTCGAAATGAAATAACTTACAAAATACCTTCCAATCGCTTTGATGATAAAGTACATTTTCTTCTTGGGAGCATGCTTACCATTGAGTGAAGAAATATAAAATTAATTGTAATCCTGTTTTCAAAGATGCAGTATGCCTAACATATCACAGCAATATAGCTTATAAACGAGTGTCTATAGAGAGCTATAACACTTACTAACCATTTGCTTTTACACTTTGATGAACAATATGGTGTTTATTTAAGTTCAAAATTAAAGATGATTAATTTAAATAAAACTCAAATGCTTTACTGGTAGTCCATTGGCTTAACAACACTATTCCAATGGTCATATTTACAACTCATTGCCAATTTAATGCCAACAGTTGAAAGAATTTTCTTTGTTGGCAAAATGTATTACTTTTGGCGATCCAACCATTGCATCGCCAATGATGTGCCAACTGAATACCAACATTTAACAACGTTAGCCCAACAGTAAATATTTACTGGGCTATGCACAAATTTAATTCGCTATTTTCTATACATCACATGCAAAGGGCTACACTTCATTTATCAAATATGCTGCTATTTCATTGTAAAAAATTCTTAAATGTTCTAATGATTAACATCCACAATTGTTGAATTTGTCAGAAGTCTATACATTACATGAAAAGGTTTACATTTTGTTTTTTCAAATACATTGCTATTTTTCATTGTAAAAAATTCCATACATTTCTAATGATTAATATCTGCAATCATTGTAATTAATTCGTTTTCTCCAATGTTTCCTATCCATAAAAAATTGCATGCATTAAATTCTTTTTTTGCTAGTACAAAACAGAAAAATATTTGTCATACTTAAACATTACAGGCGTATGAAATATAGACTTACATTATAAAGGCAATTTCGTTAGTAGGACTTATACATATACATGTTTTCATTAATACAATATTATTACATTAGTTTTATTTAACAGTCTTTTCTTTGCATTTCTTTTTTTATATGGATTTTCAGGGCTGTACACATTTGTAGACTGTTACATCTTTTGTCAACTTTGCACATTTTTCAGTTTTATTTGGTTTATGACTTTGCATGGTTGTATACATTACATGGGTGATCTTCTTTTCACTGCTTTTGTAACTTTAATGCAAGAATTCCTTATCCATTCTCATTGTATTTGGTATAGAAATGATGACAAATTCATTATTCACTGTTTTGTAGTTGATGACAACTTTTTTCCCAATGGTAGATATGATTTTCAATTGTTAAATTAGTCACAACTCCATGTTGAGATCACCTTCTAAACATACAAATGCTTGTAAATGGATAGTAAAAAATGTATGTATAAAATACAGGCGCATGGTATTTAGATGACATATCACAAAAATTTTGAAAAAATTACAAACTAATAATTTATTGGTCAATATAGTGAAAAACTACGTCTATAAAATCGCTTAACCATGGTATAAACTCCACTATGACTTGAAAAATACTATACAAATTTATTTTGGCGAAAAACGCCATGTTCTAGTTTCTATGGAGATTATAATCACTAAACAACACAGCTCAAGAAAGAAAATGGAGCAGTGAATTAACTAAAAACAAAAAAAATTTAAAAAAAGTATTCAGTATAAAATTTAATAATATTGTATTTTTGTTTATTTAATGAATCATATCTATTGAAAATAGTCATGTTTTTACTATACGTTTGAATTTGATTGTTACATTATGGTTGGCAATACTTCATATTAGAAAACCTATTTGTTTCATATGAAGTTAAAGAATAGATCAAAATTGTAATTATTCTGGTGAATTATAATGAAAGCTCAGTCAATATCTATCCATATTTTACACTCAGCTATGAAATGGATGATTTGATTTCACTGTTTTTATTATACAGGTACAATTACTCTTAAATTTTACTGAATATGCATTTTAATTTGGGTTTTTCTTTGACACTCACGATTTGTCCAACATTTATTAAGTTTCCTATTTTAAATCAATAATTGAAGCATCTTTAAGTGATTTTATGCTTTGTTGTTATCTTGAGTAACATGGCATTAAATAATACTTGTCTAAGTCAATTAATGCTAAATGGGCCTGTTGAATTCATAGATTATAGTGGAGTCATAGTCAACAATCTAAAGAAAAATGATGGTGGAAATATTGTAACTGAATTCTTAGCCCTGCAAGTTAATACTTTGCATTGATTTCAATCTCAAAATACATGTAAATCAGAGGGTTCAGTTTAGATCTCAAAATACGTCTACATATATATAATATTGGTACACTTTGATCCTTGAATTTAAAGTCTTTGCTTTCATCACTTGTACTAACTTAAATATTGCTGAAATTTTTAAGTTATAACAAAGTTTATACTATAGTAAAATGATTTTATAATGCATTGTTTTTGACTATATTGTCCAATAATTTATTAATTAATAATTTTCACAAAATTTATACACATTGATTTCTGCTTTGTTGGTGGAACATTATTATTTGTATTTGTTTTACAAAATTTTTTAGTAATTTTACCATTCAAATTCTTTGTTAACACTTTGTTATTAATAAAAAATATTTATTTTGTAGATTTATACACCCTGTTTTCTAACCATAGACTTGATTCTTTCATGTGAGTGTATGTGAACTTGGTGTTTTTTTACAATTACTGTATAAGGAACTATAAATTTTAGTGAAATGGAATCAAGCAAATTCTTTCTTATTAAAAATTGCTTGTCGCACAGTGCTTTGGCATGGGGAATTAAAATGATAGTTGACATCAATTGATACTTTCCATAGTGTAAAAAAGGGACAATTGGTGACAAGTCAAACATTAAAGACAATGCGTTTTGGACGGATTTCAAATGCATCTACATGCAAATAACAAGGTATGTTGATACTTTTGTCTTCATCATCTATGTATATTTTAGTATTTCATGGTTTACCATGTTATTGAGTGTCTTGATCACATATGTTTATATCTTTTAACAAACAATTGACTGCAACTAAATTATTCTAATTGATTTTTGCTATGTTGAATATCTTGTTTAATCACATGCATTCTAAATTTCCTATTTCTTATAACTAGCAACTTACTGAAACTAAATAATACACATTGATGTTCACTTTGTTCAAACATTTGAGTGATATTAACCCAATATGTATTAAATTTTCAAGTCATAGTAGAGTTTATACCATGGTAAAACTAATTTTATAGATGTAAGTTTTCACTATTTTGACCAATTAATTACTAGTTTGTAATTTTCTCAAAATTTTTGGTGATCTGTCTTCGAAATACCACGTGGCTGTTTTTTGCATACAATATTTACTATCCATTTACAAGCATTTTTACATTTAGAAGGCGATCTCAACATGGATTATGATTATTTAATGATTAGAAATCATATCTACCAATGATAAAAAGTTGTCATCAACTACAAGCAGTGAATAACAAATGTATCATCATTTCTATACCAACTACTATGAGAATGGATAAGGAATTTGTGCATCAAAGTTACAAAAGCAGTGAAAACCAGAAAACCCATGTAATGTATACAGTCATGCAAGAGGCACAAACCAAAGAAAACTGAAAAAATGTGCACGGTCAACAAAAGATGTAACAGTCTACAAATGTGTACGACCCCGAAAATCTGCATAAACCAAAAAGAAATGTAAAGAAAAGGTCATTATGTAAAACTAATATAATAATTGTGTATTAAAGAAAGCATATATATCTATTAATAGCATCACATGTATAATTTCTTAGAAAGCAAAATTGCCTTTATCATGCAAGTCTATAGTTCATAGGCATGTAATGCTTAAGTTTTATGAAATATTTCTCTTTTGTATTTTTTATATTAGCAAAAAACAATTTAAATGTAAGAATTTTTTCAATCAAGTAGCAGCAAATTTCAAAAACGAAATGTAACCTTTTCCCTTTGCATGTAATGTATAGAGTCCCAAAAAACGAATTAAATTTCAGAAATGGTTAATCACTACAATGAAAAAATTGCAGTGCATTTGAAAAATGGAAATGTAACCCTTTGCATGCAATATATAGGTTTCCTGAAAACCGAACTAAATTTTGTACCTAGGCTAGCTAAGCAATAGAAATGCATGGAATTTTGTACAGGTAGGATAAATATTCATAATCAACAATGTATTATCATCACACACGTGATGTAAACCCCTGATTAGTCAGATATTATTGTCACGTATCTTAACAAAATAGGTGTGCAAACAAGGTAAACTAAATTGGCCCCAGTAAATAAGTGAGTCACTATAGCAAGTACATGTTTATGAATCATTGTAAAATAAATTAGCTCTGTAAATATTGCAAACATTAATAATGAGTCTGTAATTACATCACCACTAGATGGTGTTGCAACACCCCCAGCAATATCCATGGATCAGCAATTACGTCCTTTTGTTTAACCTTCACTACTATCTTTAATAATTTGAATAAAAAATTAGACTAAAATCAGATATATTTCGCTCAACTTGAGCATCATCAATATAAAATTTTTCCCTCTAAATATGCATTATTGAATTTAAATATATTATTTTGTAATTAAACGTTGATTAGAGCTGATATATGTAATCATCTTTGGTGTTAAGACTTGGTTGCATTGATCTTATGTATATACTTTCGATTACTTTTAAATTTTTGGAAATGGTTGATCTTAAAATTTTGATGTCATAATTTAATCGAAATTTTCTTAGATGTTCTAATATTGTTGATTTAGTTTTGTGTTCTTTTAATCTTCTGCTTAGTTGTCTGCTAATATATCCAGGATAGTCCTCATCACAGGCGAAATTGATTTTATAGATAAAAACGCGAACACTTAGTCAAAACCTAGAACTAAAATCAAGCAAAGTATCCAATAAGTCCAAATGTTATCTATATAATCAACCTTATATTTAAAATATATTTGCGTCTTTATGATACAAATGATTCGAATGTCAGTGAAAACTAACCTGATGTGCTGCTTCACTTCAAAATATATATATATATATATATATATGTATATGTATATATGCAAATATGCGGTGAGCAAATTAAAACCTTGCAAGTAATGCTAAAAGAATGTCAACTGGTCATTTATTTTACATTTTTTATAGGTCTCATCAAGTCACCTGCAACTCTGATTAGGAGTCAATTATATTAGACATATTTCTTTATACGCCATTTCAATATTATCTTTATATTTGTAATGCATCATGTAAAATCTCAATTCTAAAAAGGAAACTTATTAGATTCTCTTTCTCCACTACAAACATCAAATGCATGATTTAAGGCAGCAGCGTATCTATTGCTCTTATCTGCTGCCAAGCGCAACGTATCTGCTGTTAAAAATATTCATTGTTTCTCATAACATTTGGCTTAGTAGAATCTTCATCATTATTAATATATTCGTTATAGTAGTATTGTGATTTTCGTCAACTATAAATAAAAACTCTGAACATACTATTAAGAAGAAGAAGGTATTAAGTGGTCTATATTTCAGATAATTATTTGTTCAAGATCTGCATAAAATAAAGTTCAAAAGTTCCTGGGTTAATCGAAATATATAAAATATAGGACCATGGGAAATATCTGTAGCAAACATATCAGTTTTTAATACATTGAGATCGTAGTATCTTTATAAATCACCAAAATGTTTTGGTCTTTTTAAGAAAATCATTGCCAATATTACAATTGCTCCCATACAAATCTACAAATTAGGCATGAAATTGTTAATAATTTATTTGTCATTTTTGCCAGTCACAATAGGTTTCAAAATTGCTTCGTGTCCTTAGGGAAGAGATCAATAGTCTAGCATGGTCTTTTGGTATTTAATCCATTTCTGATATTGAACTAGGAAAATCCCAAAGTTGATGTATTATTATGATAAGATAAGATAAGAAATTATTTGTTCAAATAAATGTTTGCATAAAAATAACTGAAAACTTATGTGAACAATGTTCTTAAATTCACACAATACTGACATACAAATCACATATTACAGAAACTAGTCTCCTAGTAAATATCAAGTTATTGCATAGTCATTGTAATAAAATGTGTATTTTAGCCATGACTTACCAGAATTATATTTTTGATTTAGCAAGATTATATAGTGATTCTTTAAGGATTTCAAATTTTCAATGTTTTCAATTTCCTTAGCTAACGAATTCCAGGTCTGAATTTCGACACTAATGAATGATTTCTTTAAAACTTTTTCCTGTACTTTACAAATTTAAACAGTTTTGACTTTGAAATCTGTTTGTGAATAAATCCCGGCATTTTAATCGTATACTAAGGTGGTTGGTTTTTTAATAGTTTTAAAAGTGTCAACAGGGTATTCAAAATGACGAGTTGTTTTGGAAAAATAAATTGACGTAGAGATGCAATGCTCTGTTTTCGATGAGTATTTCGTTGAGATATTTAATGCCCATTTTAATTGAATATTAAGTTTTTTATAAATCACATCACTTAGATCAGTAAATATAATCTTTGTGAAATTAAGGTGACTTATAATAAAAGCATGAAGCGATTGAATTACTGCACAAGATGGTAACTGCCTAACTACTATAGTATATCACTTTACGATTACTCCAAACACCATACTTTTCAATTCAAATTCCATACCATTTAAGTAAATTTAACGGGAAATACTGTAATGCCATATGTTTTATTTTTTATTATTGAATCATAAAAAAAATTTCTTAATATAATTTAATTTAACTAACTTTATGAAAACCTATTTTCAAGACACAATTTTTGTATTTTTTAAAAAAAAATTTTTACAAATTTATTTGCACCCAAAATCTTTCAATGATTCAATGTTCAAGGATTGAAATTGGTTTTAACTAGCTAAATAAAGAATAATATGAAAAAATTATTCCTATTACTTAGTTAGTCTAACACTTGTTCTGCATTTTATTATTTCTGAGAATGGATTTTTCCAAAACTTTCCAAATATTGAGAAAATCAATTGAACACACATAATGTACATCAATATATAAATACTATTTGTATTATTTTGACACCCCACTTCAAAAAGTAGCAATCCAGATCTGTTTTGAATCAATTAATAAATTATTTTGACTCACATTAAATTTCAACATGAAAGTTGAAATATACTGTTTTAGTTGAAAATATTAACTTTGGTATTTGACTTTAGCTGAATTGGAAAACTAAGAAAATTTTGAAAATATTCCAAAATCAGAAAAATTTCCAATTCACCTGTAATCATTTTATATTATGAAAGTTTTCAGTAGTCAACCATTAGAAAAGCTTAAAGAAAATCTAAGGTAATCTATTTTTGAAATTTAATCGATGAAAATCGTATTAATAAAGAATGCCCTATCAAAAAATGAAAAGAATTATCATTATTGCAGAAATTGTGGTATTTTGAAAAAAATGATGCCGAATTTTGTAATAATAACATAACTAACGAAGTATTCATAACTTTCATGGATTAAAGAAGTATTACAGTTAGAAATGGTATAAATCGAATTGAGTTAAATAATGTGTGAAGATATATTGCAAAAATAGAGATTTTTGCAGCTAATAAGGGTGGCAGCATTTAAAAATTGTTGTCAATAAATCCAAACGTTTACCGTAAGAAATTGTAACATTAATTGTAAAATATTTACTTCATTTAAGCAAATTGAATGACTGCAGATGATTGAGTGAATTCTCTGGATTATCACAAGTAATGTTTCAAAAGGAACAATTATATCTAAGAATAATGACAAGGTTTTTTATTTACATAACATTTTAGAATAAAAACTGAGTATTATCTGAATAGTGTCACTATTTTCAAATTTAAACAAAATCTTCAGGCTTATGAGTGCACGTATTAAATTTGCATTTTTGTACTCATGTTTAAGAAATTTACAACCTAGCCATGACCAGTTTAAAATGAAATTTGCGCTATTAAAACATTGAGGGGTTAATTGTTTTCTTATCGAACTTTACGAAATTCAATTTATGTATTCTATTATCACTGTTTATAGTTAAAATCATCTATTGACATAATATAAAATGAGGGTATAGTCGTGTCAGTATTTAAAGAATAACATTAGAACATTAGAAACACATAATTGATTTTGAAATAAATATTATTATTGAACTAGTTGTATTCACCTTCTAAATGATATCTTTATTTAATTCTGAATGAAAGTTTATGTATATATTGTGAGAAATCCGTTCGGCTGTTGACTGAAATTTATGACATTGGTCCACCATCTGGTGTTGTTTCCTATGACATTTCCCGCAATACCAATGGTATTTATTGTCAAGAGAAAGTTGTTGCAGCATTAACTAGAAATCAACAATGGTGGTTTCAACATGATGGACCTTCTTGTCATTATGCCTCTAATTGAAGTGCTGTTCTTGATGACTATCGCTAGGACAGATTGATATGCAGACGATAGTCAATTGAATGACCACCTAGGAGTCTTGAAATAACATTCTGGACATGCCTAAGGAGCCAAGTATACAACATTTCGGGGTACAGGTTTCCTGATTTAGCAAATTTAAAAACAAAAAATGATCAAGAACTATCACAAGTTCCCCTTGACATGTATCGAAGAGTTATGAATGATATCAGAAAGCGAATTAGTTTGTTTCTTTAATTTAAAGTATTAAACTGTATTGAAAAAAATCGGCAAAAAGTTTTGTTTTTGCGGTGCTCATGAAGCATTTGAATATTAAACAATGGTTAGAATTGTTCTGAGGTGAGTAATTATGTTTCTATCATTTACAATTACTTTTAAAATATAATTAATATGAGCAATTAATCCCAACGAAAGATCTAATTATATCATACTTTCTTCATTCCAATAAATCTGAAATTATAATATTCTAAATGCAATGATTAAGGAGTACTTTTTTTAGAATTTACAATTTAGAAGCTTATTACTATTTGCCGAAAAGTGCACTAATGGAAGGCCCACGCATCGATTTTATGCGGGCCAAGACAATTTTTATCTTTCTATATTTTGATCTATAGCAGACATTGTTTACTGGAAAGGAATGCATTTTTATATTTTGTGTCAAAAGAAAATTTCCAATGGATATTATTGATTATGAAAAAGTCTAAGAAACTAAACGTGAACTTAGAGATTTTTGCAAAAACAAATGTAAAAAAAACCTGAAAAAATACACTATTTCGAGTATTATTGCTAAACATATTTTAGAAATTCATTTAAATAAATCAACAAATTTTATTAAAATAGAAGTATGACAATAATTTTTGTACTATTATACCTGTTAAAGTTTCAAAATAATACAAAAACTAAATCAAGCTACAACGTTATAATTTGCTAACAAAATATTATGATTATGAAAGGCAATACTTTTAACCATATTTAGTGGTTGTAGATTCCATTAAACATTATTACTTGTAAAGATTAACGTCATAATTTATTCAAAATTTTACAGTTAAGCGGAATTAGCCGAAAATGTAGTTTGACAAAATAGAAAAAACCTACTGAACAAACTAGGCTTGTCTCTTAAGTTACAAAGTGTAATATCCTCATAAGGATCTAAGGTCACTAACGATGGCCCAAATACTGTCCTACTTCTTTTAGTTCGATAATCAAATAGCCGCATTGCAGAATTTGGAGGTAATTTGTAACAAATTGCTTTGGCCGCTAAAATATTTGGTTTAACTTGCTTTTTTCCAGTTCCACTTTTATAAATCAAATGATTGTATTGTGCATTTTCATTGTGAGTGCCCTTGTTCCATAGTTCTTCATCAACTTGAAGGAGATAAGGTTCTCCTTTGACCAAACGCACATCACCTGTTAAAAGGTTGCGAACATATATTCCTTCATGACTTTCTAGATCAATTTTTTCACGCACCTCTATTACTGATATTTCTATGGGAGGAAAATATTGAATAGGACCCTCAAGGAGCCATTTCTCACCAGCAATTCTAGAGTTTTCTAAAAATAATTAGTTGAATTAAAAACGACATTTAAAGTCAGGCTTGTAAAAGGATCAACTAATTTGTATTCCACCCGACCCAAAGAATTTCTTGCCCAATCAAACCCGGTTATGATAATTAAAAAGATTTTTTCTTTATTAAATCATAATACATTATTGAGATAAGATTATTGTAAGATAAATATATGCATTCAATGAACGTACATCCTGAATCTTGAGGCTTGGCCAGATACGAATATTTATTGACTCGACCAAAACCGAACCAAGAATCAACCCATTTCCAAGTTTGTTTACATTATATCATTGAAAGATTGACCTTTTTAATTACTGCAAAGCTATTTCTTGTATTTATAATTAAGCGGTTGATGTTTGAAAATATGCAAAACAAAAAAGATACGTAAATTTACATTGATTTCTCTTAGCAGTTCATTTATGTCAACCCTAAAAAAATTGTTACTTCGAACAAATACTTCGAAAATTTTAGTTGTTGCATTTAGGAAATGTTTTCCAAATGGAATGAGTCGTTCCATTTCAAATCACAATTTCCATCCGTTAAAATAGGATTAGTGAAATGCCAATAGAAAGTATATTTTACAAGGGACAGTTGAAAAACCCGGTTGCCAAAATTTGCATGGCTTTGTGAAATGCTATAATTAGAATTTTCGTGCACAACAGAAAAAGTATTTTTTGATTATTAGCACTTGTCTGGTTATGCAAAATTCTTGTAAATTCTTATAAACAACTGCATGCTGATACATGATTGCACTTTAACTGGAAGTCGATACAAGATGGGACAATATTATCAGTAGGGCGTGTAAAAGTCAATAGCGAGTGAACATTTTTTTTGGTCAAAATGTTATTTATAAATGTTCTATATAATATGCTAGAAAATTTATATTTTTATTGTGAAAATATCAAAATTTGATTTCAAATAAAATAAAATATTCTAAGACCATTATTAAACAGCCCTGAGAAGTTTTAGAAAAATATCTTTTTTCTGTTGAAAACCTTAAACGGCATTATATTTCATCATATCTAAATAGTACTTTATAACACGATTAAAGCAATATATATGCATAGTGACTATGAAGTTTTCTTAATTTTCTCATTAGGTCATATGTGGTCAAAATTTCTTAGTTTTTTGGTACATTTTTGTGGTCGAAATACTAAGTTTTTAAGTTAAAAAATGTATCACCCTAATTAGCAGTAAAGTCCCGAGCTTGTTGATTAAGAGAAATTTCCTTAACCTATCATTATCATAATTTGTGTGTTCGATGAATATTTTGCAATATTTTGTATTTTCATCAAAGTTTATAGGTTGCATTTCACGACTGCTTTACCGAGCCACCGAATACAGTCAAATCGAATGAATTTGAGCTCAGCGAATATGTCTTTCCTGAAATCGTTTATAAGGGCATAGAAATCCAGGGAGCCTGGGGGAGGGTAATGAAGAGTTGCCTATAGATAATAATATATAGACTGAAGTGATAAAAGTTATGCCCATTTAAAACAGATTTTTGCCTTCTATGATCAAAATCAGTCCAGAATAAGAAAAAGATTTGCTTTAAGGTGGTACTATACCTTCAAAACTTGATTTTTTCAAAATTTTTCTAAATTGAGATTTCTGCATAAATGTATAGGCGAACGGTCTAAGAACAATACAACAAATCATTTGTGCCTATCGAAAGCATCATTTTGGCAAAAATGACTTTTAATGCACCATTGTTGATGTTTTTTACCATAGCAACGCCAAAACTTCACTTTTAATTCACTTTTTCAGGGGTGGAAATGAAGAATTCTGTATATCCCTCTTAAATATCTTTTGCTGTATCCATTGTATCACATGACTTGTCTAGGCCAATTACAGACTTAGTTTCACTTCCTGGTTTACCAAGTTGTTCTGAAGTCTGCTTGTGTTAAAATCTTCTCCAATTTATTTGTAAACATCAGACATATAAATCTTCAAAAATGTTTTAATATTCATTATATCACTTATTCAGTAAATTTTCTTCTATATTTAGTATTTATAATGGGAATTAAGTGGAATAGGTGTAGAAAAAAGAACATAATTTATTTCTCAAAAAAATGTAAGTCTATCCAAGATCGCAGCTCCAATGTTGATGTTTTGGACATGGAAGTGACTGATTTGACAATCCCAAGTTCAAGGAAATTACCAGATTTAGATGCTTTTTGTGGTCCAAGGGTTGCAAGAGAAAGAATTAGTGAAGAATAGACATGGAGATACTTTCTGATGTAATGGTGACTCTATGCAGATGTTCAAAATGTGAATTTGAAGTGAAATGTTATATTGAAACAGGAAACAGGTATGGATTTTGTCAGTTTGTTGCAATCAGTTGTTCTAGATGTTCATGGTAATATACTTTTAGAACTTCCAAGCGTGTTTCTACTGATGCCAGAACTTTTGAAGTGAATTTAAAGATGAAGGCTGGATTTTGTGACATTGGGAGAGAGCATAATGCGATGGTGACATTTTGCAAATTTTTAAACACATTATCTCCCCTTCATTTACTGGTTTCCAAAACTTTCAATGCAAGCTGCTTCCAGGTGTTCAGCAGATAAGTAAGGATAGTATGAATCTAAACACATTGACTGTGCAGACATTAAACCAGGATTGTGGTATTTCAGTTGATGGATCCTGCTTGAAACGTGGTTTTGAATCTCACAATAGAATTGTATCACTAAGAAGTGCCTTGATGTGGAAATTCTGTCTGATACGTACAAAGGATGTCAGAAATGGAAAACTGCAGATAAAGAGTCTGTCCCATTCAAGAAGTGACAGGCAAAACATGTCTTTCACATTAACTATGAGGGTTCAGTTGGTAATATGCAACGTACTGGAACTGCGAAAATGCTTACCTGTTCCTATGTAAAACATGGATTGCGCTATGTAAAAATGCTTGGGATGGAGATTCTTCGACTTACAATAGAGTTGTGAAAAGTAATCCATACAACGATGTTGTGCCTGAAAAACTCGAGTGTATCAGACATGTGGAAAAACGTGTTGGTGGGAGACTGCATGATCTGAAACGTGATCATAAAGGTAAGAAATTGGCTGATGGGAAAGGGGAATTGATAGTAGAGGCCAGTAAACAAAGAAAACAGTTAATACTCTGCAAAACTATTATGGTTTATCTGTAAAAGGAATCTCAAAAGTGTACCTTCAATAAGACCAAGCCTCTATCATGTTGCCTCTACGGATAGCAAACCAATATATGACTTGTGTCCAACAGGACCTGATAGCAATAAACAAGGTCCTGGACTACCTGAGTGTATTGTTGACAAGGTATTGCCTATTTATAAAGATCTGAGTAAGGCTGATCTCCTAAATAAGTGTACACATGGTCTAACTAAAAACCCTAATGAATGCCTAAGTCAATTAATTTGTGACAGATGTCCTAAAAATGTGTATGTATAGTTGTTAACACCTAAATTGGCTGTACATATGGTTTAAAATCACCTGTTTTTCAGCTGCTATCTTGGATAATTAGCATAATATATGCGTAAGAAAAAATTTTTTTTTCAATTATCCCTTTTTTCCATGGTGCATCCAATAAGCATATTTGTGAAAACATAAACCTAAATATTAAAAAAAGTTCCCAAAGGTGTAGTACCACCTTAATTAATCTACTAAATAATAGCATGCGGAAATAATCATATTACCTGAACTATCCACTACGCACTCATTTGCTTCCAGAAGTAAGGCCTCGCGTTGACTTACAACATAACTTGATCTGATTCCACTTTCTAATTTTTCTCCTGGTTGTAAAAAGAATGAGGTGGGACCCTTCACTATTGTCCGGGCACCTAGATCATTGACACCGTTTTTACGTGGATCTTTTATGATACACCATTTATCGTTTGGTAAAGTAACCACATCACGGATGCCTTGCATTATTTCGTAAACATCAGGGGTGTGACTTTTTGCCATATCAAATGTGACAAGCCACTCTTCTCCAACAAATCTTTTCACTCCGTAAATATCAGTAAAGTCTTGCTTTGCAGCAAGCAGCAGAGCATGTTTTGTGTCTAACAACATTGGCTCCACTATACCTTCTACTTCCTAGTGTTCAACGTTAATTTGAAATTTATTATTTTTATAATAGTAATAATTAAAAAATGTTGTGAAAAACTTGAGCTTACAAAATTAATGCAAGAAAAACACACCAACTAACTTAATGCCTGCTCTAGCATTAGCATACATATTAAACTTTATGACCATGTGCGTGGTAAGCATTGTGCTTTTAACAGGTTATAATTTTTCAAAAAAAAGTTCTCAAAATTTTTGACAATTTCCATTTTCGATTATGCTGTATGCATTTTTTGAAAATTCATTAACACTATTCAGGGCAGGGTAGGGTGGGTAGAACTATACACACCTCTATCATTATATTAAATTAATATGCTTGCTTGAAATTTTCTGACTTTAAATATTTATTTCTGCTATTTTAGAGAGTGGGTGATATATACTTCGGAAAATATGAACATTTTGTCAGAGCTACCTGATGGAAATGATAGAAGCTTGCAACTATAAATGACTGTCAATTTCTGCGAGGTGGCTAAAATTATAATGGCTTCAAGTAATTTTGGCCTGTTTCTGTACAGTAAACCCATAGAAGCACTCCTTCGCTGGATGATAACATTAAAAAATAATTCACTGCCCTCTCCTTTTCAAGTAAAAATCGATGTTATTGTTGACTTCAGCAAAAAAAGTTGACGTTATCATAGTAATAGGAACTTTGTACAGGCAATAAAAATTTCACATCATAGTCTAGTTACATACCAATATTATATTGTTTGAACCACTAGTTCGGAAGATAATAGGTGGGGTGGGTATAGTGCTACTCACCCTTTGAATAGGAGGTCAAGGGAACCCCATCCTTCACACACATACACGGGATAAGGTTAAATTGCATCTTCAAACTAACCAAGAGGAAAATCTCATGTAGTTTTAATTTAAAAAGTTCTTAATTTCATAAGTTTGGATTCATTTGATAATGACTCATTAGTAAAGAACAATTCGTTCGATTATTCAAAAACTATCTCATGTCAGAAAATGTTAAGAAATGATATTATTTCCGTTTTATTTGCGTATTGATTTTAATGCATTTTTCATACTAAAATATCTGACTTGAGGTGTTCTCTGTTAAAAATCAAATAATTTAAGTATTCTGAAACATTCACAAATTAATACACTTAATATAGCTTTGAGCGGAACAATCATCCTAATGAGAACAGTTTTTAAAATTTACTAATACTATTCGGGGTCATACTTGACATGTGCATAAGATTGCTAAAAACTAAACCTCGTATGCAGTTGGTAAGTAGGTTCCAGGAGTTCTCATGAGCCATTCTTCTCCAGCCACTCTTTGTATGCCTTCCCAGGATGTGAAAGTGCGAATTGCTCTTAACCAAATCGCATGCAAAGGAAGAACAGTAATAGGGGCCACTTTCTTTACAATTTCTTCTTCTATTCTTGGGTAATAAATGCCAGGCCCATAAAATAGCCAACGATCTCCAGCTTTATGAGTTTCCTTAACATTCGACTGCAAATTTTTATTATTTTTGTAAAACTTGTTTTTATCAAATAAATTTCTGCTAAGTACTATATTTGGCATACTGTCAAGCAGTGGCGCACCAGCAATATTGAATTAGGGGAGGCACCAGGGGGGCGAAAATATCTGAGTTGGGGTCCATTTGAAATTTTATATATATATGCATATATATAAATTACATATATATTAAATATATATATATATATATCATTTTTTTTCAATTTAAGAGAATCAAAATAAAAAATAAAGACTAATAAGCAGCGGTATTATCATATTTCTACAGTAAATGCTGAATATATGAACCACTCTGCTCTAAAATAACTTCACAATAGAAGGTAAACTTCATCAATATTTATTGATTGGATCTCTGCTTTGCGGATGGATGCTTTTCGCCATAGCTGCATCTTTTGATATGCCCAACTGACAGTTCAGCACAAAAAAAACAAATGGAGCCCTAGCTTAACTACACATCATACAACAACCTCGGGCAAATAAAATGATATCAAAAACAACTTTTCAAAATGATGGTGTTGCCACCTCCCTTTTCATAATTGTTTTCAAATAATTTTGATGAAGATCGTGTTATTTGGCGTGGATTTGGACTCCTTTTACTCCAGGTTCTCTAGGTTTTACATATTGACTATTACTTTCGGTGCATTTTTATGTGTTTATCAAGACAGGTATTCGATTAATAAGAATTGATGAAATCTTGAGAGCAGTGGGAAAACTTACCTCATCGTTGTGAAGTTATCTTGCAGGGATTTACTGTAGAAATATTATAATTGCCATGTGTATCTATCTTTATGATGTATTTTGTTACATTTAATTGGAAGAATTCATATCTGTTTTGTGTCGAGGGGAAGGGGAGACAAATCTTCCCATGGTCACGTCATTGGTCTACTAATTTAATCTTTTACTGGAAACGAAGTCCTGGTTATACCATGAGGATACCACCCTGTTTGTAAGACCTTTAAAATTAGGTACCTTAGATTAATTAAATTTAAACAATATGGAACGTCTTCTGAAGTTCACAACTTACGATTCTTATGTTAAAAAATATTGTACATAATTACGATAATTTTATCAACACAGTATCAAAAGAGATCCATGGTGTAATATTTTATGTGCTATTTTGTAATTTCTGCTGGAAATCTACATGAAGTTTAGTGTTTCATGAAATAAATATTTAGAAATCGATATATAAAATAGATAGAAAATTCCTATTACTTAATAAGTTTAATGTAATTCAGACAAATGGAATTAAAAATTAGGATCTTCAAACAACGACAAGCAATCATGCTCCATTTAGAGCCTTTATACCGAGTCTGTGCCCGTACTAGAGAAGGCCGTACCTGTACGCCTTTGTTCATGCCCGACACGGGCCCTACCCTAGGTTTAAGGATGAACAACATGTCAATCACTAAATTCCTTCAAAGACCTCGGATATATTAAATGAACATAATTGATTCCGAGTCAATTGGTATGAAAATCATTCGACCAATTTTTTAGTGAACGGGGTAGCGAGGTGGCCATTATATCTCGAGCAGGGCCTTGCCCCCCCCCTCTGGCCTCTCCTTCTGTACGCTACTGCTGCCAACTATCAGTATTTACTGACATTAACTAAACGCAAACTGTTAAAATTGATTGCATTCATTCAATAATTCAATTATTAAAAAGAAATACTTTCAGAACAGTATATGATATTCATTTTGTTCTTCGCCCCGCGCAAACGGTACAGCTTTTGTTGCTAAGCAATTACAGCGAACGATGTGATATAATAATGTTGAAACAACCCCAAGTCCTCCAGAGTGGCTTAGCAAAATAAGCTATATCGGTTTTTTGCAAGTTAGCGAAAATAAATTTTTGAGTGATTGACAATTTTATGAAATTTACCACATTGAATGAAATATTTATGAAATTTGATTGCATTTATAGACATATCTGCGTTTTTCTATATCCTTCAACTTGTGAAAAATTGTTAATTGCAAAGCATTTTGTGGAAACACAGTCTCATTATGGTGTAACTCTCGGAGTTATCTTTTGTTCCCTTGTTCACAGAATGGGTTTTTTCTGAGGCTTACAGAGGAAAGAAATTTCCTTCTACAAATGAAATTTATTTCTTATAGATACAAAGGAGCAAAGAAATTGTTTTGCATGTTTCAACTCCCGTGTTAATTTTACTGAATATGTAATAAGAATTTTGATTTTGATGAATTTCATATAGAATGTATGTATGTATGTCTACATATATATATATATATATATATATATGTACCTCCCTTTTATATATATATATATATATATAGTATTTTTCATTCACATATTTACACTACGTTTACATTATATATGTATATAAATTACATATACACACTAACATTAGTTAGTCTAAGCGGTCAGATTTGACCCTTTTTCAATCTTTGATCTAAAATTACAACCAACTGTGAGTCATCCAGTGATAAAAATCTACGACATTGATAAATTTTGCAATTTAAATGGATTAATAAAAAAATTAATTTAAGCAAAGCATTTGGTGGCATACTATTCGCGGGCCAAATCGAGACTATTGACTCTAAAAATGGATGACTAAAATGGAAAGATCCATCTTTGGTTATGTTTTGCAGTGTTTGTGACAGCACAATTGCGATAGTGGCTTGTGAAAAGGGGAAATCAATTTACATTAGCTTAATTAGAAGAATCCACATCCTTCCTCTATGAGATTTTCTAAAAAAATTGAATGTACCGTTCTCTTGACGTAATGGATATGGATTGTTTATAGATTACATGTGGCGAGATCAGTCCAAGATTATTTTAAAAAATATATTCGTTTTGATAAAAAATACAATGAGGACTAAAAATTTTTAATATATTTAAGCATTATAGAGATATATTTGAAAGATTTCGAGAAATATATAGGCTATGTGTGTTCCTTTTTCTAGTACCTGATTAACAATGTTATAACTTACAAAGGCCACTAGTTTGATTGTCTTTGTACAAAGCGATCAGAGAAATATGGACTTAAGATTTAGGTGTTGAGTAAGCTGAAAAACAATATGTGGCAGATATTGATTTTATTTTGCAAAATAAAAGCGAATTTGAGAATGGATCAACTTAATGAAAACGCTTTCAAAACTTAACTTAATTTGTTGGGAAAGGGACACAACATCAATTATGATAACTTATTCAAATCATTCAGATTTATTTTAAGAAAAAAGTAGATGTAGTCAAAGAATTTCTAATTCTCTAGATTTAAATATATAGGTTTTTATGTTGAGAAGGCTATTTGTGGATCAAATTTACAACACCAAGGCTGTTACAAAATGTTGGCCAGCTACCGTATTTGGCAATATGCCTGATATGGTATTTATTAATCTTCTAACTACCATACAAAATTGTTAATTTCCTCCAAATAATTTTCATCCCCTAACGAAAGAATAAGTCAGATAATATTTTTATGTGCCTGTGACATGGGTTAAGTTCAGATTTCACATTCAAAGTTTTTGACATCATTTGTTCCTTTTGCAGGTTATATATCGACGTTTTTGCTCTATTAGACATGATATTGGTAGTGCAAGTCAAAAATATGATTTTTAATTTACTTCTACCATGTTTTTGCATTTCTAAAGTGGGAAATAACTTATTTCGTAAAAAATGCAAAATAGGTAAATTTTCAAGCTAGACGACACATCACAAGAAGCAGTGGGGTTTCTTGAGGTTCCAATGTATGGTGCAGTAAGTAATAGCACAATACCTGTTCATTTCAGCTAATGGCGATCCCTCCTAATTTATTCTGGATATGTATAATCTTTCAAACAAAAATCACTCAAAGAATATAGTATATTATAAATTAGAATTATAAGCTTGATAATAATCAAGCAATAACTATGATATTATCAAAGGAAGTCAATGGGGTACCCCAATGGTAGCTTAACGGGTACTGCCAGGGATGTCTATGAAACAACAAAAACGCGACAAGAATTTTGAAATTAAATTTTATACTTCAGTTGGCTCCAAAAAACGTGCAATTTACACAAAACGTCCAGACAAGTTGAATATGGTGATGCTATTGGAAGCCAGCATAACTTGGTTTCCAAGAGGCAAAAATTTCGAAACTGGGAATTGTCAAGAGCGAAAAAGTTGCATATGCAATAGCAATCACTGTATTTAATTAGAACTACTTTAAACAGAAGACAACCTTATTGTTTTCTGAAACCTTTATTACATTTGTATAGGTGTTTAATCCCGACTACTTTAAAAAATTGGGGATATCGAAATTTTAGGTGTAGTGTTATCAAATAATTTAGCATAGAACAACCTGATTGTGACACTGTACATAATTTGGAGGCATAAATAGGAAAAAAAATTCAGTGAACTCAAACAGTTAAGTTTTTGAAGAAATTGATAGTATAAGAAATATAAGCAATTTACAAACTAAACATTTAAAAATTTATTTAAATTACTAAATTACAAATTTTATTTTCGATCGAATGCACCAGGCTTTGCCAAATCTTCAACTAATTTATCGATGACTTCTTCAGTGACATGAGGCATACAGGAGAAATGAGCATAATCAACGGTAGTTCCATTTTCATCCAATGAGCCCATTGCCAAACTGTACTTATGCATTAAAGCATCACAGGGCTGGCGGAACCTAACACTCAAGGAAGGCACTTTGTTTCTTGCATGAACATCGATGCTAATCTGACCATCCAATTCATCAAGCTTTCTCAAAGCATAGCGAGTTAAAGCAACAGAGCGTATTATTTCACGAACTTTCTCCGTGTAATTTTTAGAAGCCAAATTGCTCCATAATACAGCGGCCGAGAGTGCATTTCTTGATCCGGCAAAAGTAGAATCTGGAGAACCGACGTAATCAGGGATGCTGTGAGGTTTAGCCATCAATTTCTGTCGTGTAAGATATACACCGGTGGGCCAACCTACTCCGCTCCATTTATGGCCGCTTGTAGTTATGGACGAGACAAAAGGTAATCTGAAATCAAAGATAGGACCAGTGTTGGTGTTAGGCGGCAGCATGTCATGAGCTTCAGCAAATTTAAGGTATGGTATGTAAGAGGCTCCAAGTGCACCATCAACATGAATCCAAAAACCTTGCCTGAGTTCTTTCTTTGAAGGATCATCAGGATAATCGGGATCCTGAATTTCTCTCATGTACATTCCATGCTTTCTAACTATTTCAACCACACGTATTCCTGCTTCCTCAACGTTGTCATAAGCACCTTTGAATGTACTACCAACATTTAGTACCACCATAACGGGATAGCCACGGGAAGAGAAGAAATCTACCAGTTTACACAATTTGTCTATGTCCACTTCACCAGGACCTGCGCCACCATCAATAGAAGGTACGAGATTAGGCCATGACCCATCTGCTGTAATTGGACACTCCCCAGGGTAACTTAGATTTCCTTCATCACCAAAATTTAAGAGCTGTACAGTGTGACAACCTTTCGGAACTGAGTAATGCGTGTCTTCACTATAGAAAATAACGGGAGTGTACATGTTTCTAGCCTTATCTAATTTTTCTTTTATTACTGCAGACGGTGTATTTTCACCCATCATTTTTAAAGCTTTGATTTGATTTATCCATGCAGTTCGTTGCTTAGTAATGACATCTGCGTAACTGCTAAATTTAAGTTTTGAACCATTCAGATAATCTCGAGCATTCGTTACCGCATATAGGTTGCCTTCAGTGCTTCCCATTGTTAACACGTAACCCCAGTAACTTTCAGCATCTTTTGGATCACTTGGCCATTTAGCATTCCACAGTGACGCATAATAATCTAAAACATTTCTCTCCAATGCCTTCGTGTTCAGCTTCATAGTGCCATTAACAAACGGGTCACCAATGTTGTTAAGATGAATTTCCATTGCTCTACTAAAAAATCTATCGGGTAGGTCAATATCATGGTTTATTTGATAACCGATTGCCATGGGTTGAGAGGTAGAATAATAGTCTAATAACCCATCAAGGACATACCGCTTTTGTCTTCTCCTTAATCCAACAGAAACCAACTGAAATTTCCAATCATCGAATTTGTCATCATCGCCAGGATTTGTACCAGTGACGGACGGATAAATTTTTATTGGATCTTTCGTTGGTGGGCTAACTAGATACTCACCATTCTGATCGATTGCAATGTCGTCCAAGGTATTTTTCCAAGGCCTGCCACCAAATGGTATGTCTTCATCTTGATCTGTTTCTAACTCACTTGACTTGTATACACGTTGAAGATTTCTGAATACTTTATGCATTCTTGCAGTAAGGAAATCAAGAGTAAATGCTATTTATATATCAGCGATTTCATTTATTATTTAGTACTTGATAAATATTGATAAATATTTTCAGTAACCCGCTCATTAACCTGTTATGCTTGAGTTGTTGTTTATACATTTTTTACTTATAGTAAAATTCAGCATTTCAGAAATAACTGTTGAAAAATTGGCAATAAACGGCACACTCAATTTTTAATGAAATGTTTCTGTACATTTCGTGACAATAAATCAAATGTTTTGTTGACAGTGATTAATATCTGATTACAATAGTTTATCTGATCAAGCTCTTGAGTTTTGTGATTCTTTCCAGTTCCAATTTATCAAACATTTTTATAGTGATATCTATGTACACTTCCGTAACACATTTATTGATCATACAAATGAGTTGTTCCCTTAGATGACAAGTTTCCCTCCATAGGCGCCTTGCTTTTACATTCCAAAAAAGTTCTCAATTGGTTTAATCTGTGGACAACTGGGTGGGTTTTGTCATTGAGTGCATAAGAAATGCCTTCTTCATTTAATGGAACTTTTATGTTTAGGTTTTTCAACAGCCACCATCCATGGATATGATGAAAACTGATTATATCTGCGGAATATTTTACCTACGGAGACGTACAATATCTCAACTTAAACCTAATTGTACCGATTTGACCGTATTTTATCGTTTCATTGCTAGGATTAATATTTAAAGAGATATAGTGAAAAATAATTGTTCCCTTATTTACCCAGCATAGTACTCCCAAAAATTACATAGTATTTTATTACTTCCGCCAATAAGGGATTCTTTTCACTTCTATTTGTCAGTAGGATTTCTCAAAAAGTAATGGCTGGATCTTTATCAAAACAAATTCTTGAGATAGGCCCATTC
>CABFPE010000116.1:932159-952562 GCA_900660155.1 Hofstenia miamia | reverse complement strand
AAGTATGCCAGGAAACTTTTCTTGACATGAGAGTTGTAATGTTTACATTATTGATAATAATTCAAAGTTTCATTTTCAGGTTGCATTTTTCCGTCCTACATATTCCGTCCTACAGAAAAATAATTATTTTTAACACTAGAAACGCGACGATAGGTCAAAGTGACCTATAAGCCTTTTTGTTTTCTTGATTATTCATTCAGAAAAAACACTAACAGGTACATATACTTCTAGTAATGTTGATAATCTTATTGAATTTGCAGTTAGTTGAAACTATGTTTCTATCAATAATTTTCGCATTTGAAACATCAAATGTAAATATATTCTCAAAGATTACTCGCTGTTCTAGTGTTAATGCATATTCTGAAGAAAAACATTGTTGAATTTGGATAATGCATGATCACGCGTGAATAACTGAAATCGCTAGAATCTGGAGCATGTCATGAAATATGAATTTTAGATAGATATCAAGAAAAAGAGCAATTTATAAAAACACGGAAATCTATCTTTTCCGACCTACAGATCGACCTTTTCACATATTTCTTGTGGAAGGATGTGAAATTTACGTATGTCCAATTTGTCAGAAATTTTCATATATATGTGAATGAATTAACGAAATTTGATAAAAAATTATACAATTGAGAAATATTAATTTTCGTTCTACAGATTTTTGGTAGCTCAAAACAACGCCCACTCCAAGACAATGGAAGTTTTCAACTTGAGTAACTTTGGTTCTTGAAAAATTTAAAATGATAGATTACGTTTTTGAAAGGAGACATACCACGAATTCTATTTTATTTGGATTTCGGATAAATTGTAGTATTAAAGAAATTTTACAAACTAAAAGTGATATTTTCTGATTTACTAATTGTCATTCTATTAGGTTATAATGTAGTCATCATCAGCATATTACACTAAAGTGCTTTTGTTTGCTTTGCGTAGTTGATCGAATGAAGTTGTAATCTATTTTTAAGGAATATTGTGACTAATGGAATCAAATGCTTTGCACAAATCGACAAAGGTAATGGGTGACAAGGTTGATATTATCGACATAAGATCTCTATTGTTCGCATTTAGTATAATAATTGCTTAATAGCCTTTTACGACAGATAACTGTTTTTTGTCAAATATCAAATTTTGACATTTTTTGTAAAAGATGAAATTGATATGGAGCATGGCAACATTTTGGTGGGTTATCCTATTATTTTAAATATAAATATAAGAGAAGCAGTTGCAAATTTTCACATTAACGAAAAGTTATTTTGTTTATCGAAGTGATTACTGACAATAAACCACAAAGAACTAATAATTAAATTTGCACAATCCTTAATGCACCATAGTGGTATTTCCGAAGGTCCAATTATTGTATTGATATTGCTTACTTATAGTTTGAAATATTCCGTATTTAGTATGAATGAAAATAGATTTTGAAGAATTTTGTAGCTAGACTGTTGTTATAGAAGAGACAAAGGGTAGTCTGAAATCAAAGTTAGGACAAGTGTCGGTATTAGGCGGCAGCATTTCATGAATTTCAACAAATTTAAGGTATGGTATGTAAGAGGCTCCAAGTACACCATCAAAATGAATCCAATGACCTTGCCTGGGTTTTTTCCTTGAATGATTATCAGTAGTTATCTAAAGAGCATTGAAGGTCCATCCGACATACCTAAGTTTTGAGGAACTTATCTTTGAATGCATCATCATTTTATTAACGTTTTTCAATGAATGTTTTCAATAAGTTCGAGTGATTCTTGTTCCTGTCCCAATGGAATGTAGTCTAACTAGAATATCTATAACAAGTAAATTGGCAATATAGCTATTTGTTAATGCATCAAGATCCTTTCTTTGAAACTTTTAGGGATGTCTATTATACTATGCTTTTAAAATCACTTTCCACAAGCTATTCTAGATCGGTTATATAGTATTTTTAATTAAACAATGAAACTGTACACAATATGAATTGTATGTTTGATTTTGCTGAGCTAAAAAAATACAAAAATAATAATTTTGCAGGATGAAAGTTTGTTGAGTGCTCAGTTAAGATATTGGTTCTCATATATCTAGAATACACATGCCAATGTACAAGGAATCAGTGGCGAAACCAGGGGGCATTAAGGGCATTTGCCCTTCCCGAAATTCTTTGAACAAACAAATTATGAATCAATATATAATCAATTTTAGTAATGAGATGATGTTCTTAAATTTTGTATCTAGAAATGTTATTTTTTACTCTAAATGAACTGGTATTGATTAATAAAGTAACTTTCAAACTTACCGTTGACCAAAATAAATATTAATTTCTAAATATTTTTGAAATGTTTAAGCTGATACTAATTATATATTTGAGTAAAACCACCGTTAACTTTAATATGAAAATATCTATAAATGCTATTTGCTGTAATAGGTTTTATTTTATTGATGAAAGTAATTACACTATTTTTAAACTCCTATATTTTTTATAGAATATCATCAAACATGTCAAAACAATCGTCAATTAATTCGTTTTTACATAGAAAAGAAAAAGGGAAGATAGAGATTCTGATGAAGAAATTACCAATATAGAGCCATCATTATCAACTGTTGCCATTCAACCTACACCCTGCACATCTTCGTGTACTACCGAACCCGAAATATCCACATTATCATCGTTGAGTGTTGTTGCTACTGAACTGTCGCAATGGAACATTGGTCTTTTTTGTGGAAGGATTACTTCAGAGGAACAGAAATACAATGTTTTCACGACCTATTGGACTCTAGACATGGGATATATTTTTCCAGAAGTGATTCAAGGCAAAAGTAGTCGCCGTTTTAAGCACTCATACCTGAACGATTTCAGTCCGTTGTTGACATGGAGTCACTGTAGACAAGGTACATTCTGCCGGTATTGTGTTCTATTTGTAACTGAAAATGTAAATGTTGGAAAAGGTAATCATGAAAATCCTGGAATTTTTATAAATCGATCATTGAATATAAAGATGTCATAAGTGACTTCTCAAAGCGACCCGTTTGTTAATGGCACTATGAAGCTGAACACGAAGGCATTGGAGAGAAATGTTTTAGATTATTATGCGTCACTGTGGAATGCTAAATGGCCAAGTGATCCAAAAGATGCTGAAAGTTACTGGGGCTACGTGTTAACAATGGGAAGCACTGAAGGCAACCTATATGCGGTAACGAATGCTCGAGATTATCTGAATGGTTCAAAACTTAAATTTAGCAGTTACGCAGATGTCATTACTAAGCAACGAACTGCATGGATAAATCAAATCAAAGCTTTAAAAACGATGGGTGAAAATACACCGTCTGCAGTAATAAAAGAAAAATTAGATAAGGCTAGAAACATGTACACTCCCGTTATTTTCTATAGTGAAGACACGCATTACTCAGTTCCAAAAGGTTGTCACACTGTACAGCTCTTAAATTTTGGTGATGAAGGAAATCTAAGTTACCCTGGGGAGTGTCCAATTACAGCAGATGGGTCATGGCCTAATCTTGTACCTTCTATTGATGGTGGCGCAGGTCCTGGTGAAGTGGACATAGACAAATTGTGTAAACTGGTAGATTTCTTCTCTTCCCGTGGCTATCCCGTTATGGTGGTACTAAATGTTGGTAGTACATTCAAAGGTGCTTATGACAACGTTGAGGAAGCAGGAATACGTGTGGTTGAAATAGTTAGAAAGCATGGAATGTACATGAGAGAAATTCAGGATCCCGATTATCCTGATGATCCTTCAAAGAAAGAACTCAGGCAAGGTTTTTGGATTCATGTTGATGGTGCACTTGGAGCCTCTTACATACCATACCTTAAATTTGCTGAAGCTCATGACATGCTGCCGCCTAATACCAACACTGGTCCTATCTTTGATTTCAGACTACCTTTTGTCTCGTCCATAACAACAAGCGGCCATAAATGGAGCGGAGTAGGTTGGCCCACCGGTGTATATCTTACACGACAGAAATTGATGGCTAAACCTCACAGCATCCCTGATTACGTCGGTTCTCCAGATTCTACTTTTGCCGGATCAAGAAATGCACTCTCGGCCGCTGTATTATGGAGCAATTTGGCTTCTAAAAATTACACGGAGAAAGTTCGTGAAATAATACGCTCTGTTGCTTTAACTCGCTATGCTTTGAGAAAGCTTGATGAATTGGATGGTCAGATTAGCATAGATGTTCATGCAAGAAACAAAGTGCCTTCCTTGAGTGTTAGGTTCCGCCAGCCCTGTGATGCTTTAATGCATAAGTACAGTTTGGCAATGGGCTCATTGGATGAAAATGGAACTACCGTTGATTATGCTCATTTCTTCTGCATGCCTCATGTTACTGAAGAAGTTATCGATAAATTAGTTGAAGATTTGGCAAAGCCTGGTGCATTCGATAGAAAGTAATTTGTTGTAATTTAATAATTAATAAATTTTTAATTCTATCAATTCTTTTCAATATTTTGTGCAGTGCATTATTACTGTAGTTTTGTATTTACCAATTGAGGTTTAATAAAAGAATTAGCATCTAACGTGGATATTTGAATTCCATGTTTATTTTCAAAGCCATTTTAAATGATTAAATAACTAACATTTGGTAAAAAAATTAAAGCTATTTTTGTAAATTTAAATGAGTAGTTGAAGCAGCATATGAATTATATAAAGTTTTCTTTGTATAAAATCAATCTTTTCAGTGGAATGAATTGCTTAATGATTGTGAATAATAATATTAAAAGCGGAACAATAAGAGTGCATGGTTCAGCTATTAGCAAACATTTAATAATAAACATTTGTAAGCTTACAAATCAGTAAACTGCACATCAAGATAGTCTTTGAGTATAATTTCGGTCGATTGTTTATTCTTAATTTTGTAGTGCTTTCTACTTTAATTTCACGCAGAAAATTCTAAAGATGTGTACCCCTGCATCCCAAATAAAACATAATCAATTGAGTAACTGCATTCGAAGAATACTAAGAATCATTGCTTTTATTAATAATTAACTGACAACTTTACACTGTATTAAAAATCGATTTGTAAAAGTAGAGATCCCTTATAAATGGTCGATGCGTGGATTGATTTGCCTAGTTTCAGCGGATTCAATCTGTTACTGGATATTAACTCATCATAGCGCTGCCCTACTTATGACCAAGGAACCGTAGTAATGTATTTTCAGGTCAAACAAAGTAAAACTGTAATTGAAAAGGCCCTCAATTTATTAATCTAATAGTTAGATAGCGAATGTTAAATAAAAAATATTGTAGAATGTTTAGTCCAATCAAAGTAATTTATTTTAACCGACCCTAGGACATTGTTAAGTGGAATATTTAGTTAAGTAGAAAGATTAGCTGAAATTATCTTGAAGTGCTGCTTAGAAAGGCTCTTTTTGAACAGAATTGGCTTTGGCCATGTACCAGAAGAACGAAGAATACAGAATGATGGGGGAGTAAATGTTGTTCTGTAAATATCAACTATTGTTAGTAGTATAAGCGAAAAGTTAGGCGTACCTTGCAAAATCCGCGATTGAAAATTGGAATACATGTTGCCTTCAAGAAACCAGCCAAGGTTATTAACGATGTCAAATATTTGTAACACATGTCGATCTAAATTATGTTTTGAGTTTCCTCCACTAATTGAAAGGTTCGAAAGTTTTCATAATTAAAACGAACTTCACGTAGGCCATAAGGCTAATTGTTCAATCTCCAACTGAAAATAGGTCAAATCAACAACTAGCATTTTCGAATTGCACACGGATCAGTAATCCTTAAATACAGGTAGATAATTGATAAATGGGAGGAATATTTATGGTCTAAGCGATGATTCTTGGTGTGTCGCTTATGACAGAACGTATTGGAATTAGTGCCCTTCATTCTCGCTGATTGATAGCAGTTGAGTTATCGACGATCTCTTAGGTCAAATTCCGCATTTCGATGAGTTAAACTTTGGAATAGTGTGTTAAATGGTATCAAGTATGGATTTCTCTAGAACTTTCACTGATTAGTATCAAAACAATTGTCTACTTTGAAATGAGACTGCAGGTGAAGTGATGCAGTGAGTTAGTTGTTGATGGAGTGTCTTGAACCCGTACAAGTTGGAGATTGAGAATGGAGCGAGTTCAGATGCTAAGGATCTGCACATGGTACGTGGCAGATTGTTAGGCCACGTGAATTGGCAATCCCAAGTCTTTTATGACATAATAGCAAACAACTTATCAACAGATGTATAAAGTCGTGACTAGATTGCGCTTGTAAAGCAGACATAATGTGATGAACGTAATTAAGATGGAATGAAAATACATGTTAATTAATTTCGCTTTCAGAGGTGGTTCTTGCATTTTTAGAGAGCCAGGTTAAAATTGAAGGGATTTTTCGTGAATACCGTACTAAATTTCAACCCAATGTAAAGTTTCGTTATGATTAACTTTGCTGTATTTGATTGCTTAGATAATTTTATAAAATTATTAAATTTTGAACAATTATGTAAAGCAAAATCACAAGTCGTCATTTTTCAGTAACACATCATAAAGAATCAATATTGAATGTTTTGTGAAAGCCATGAGTGCTAGAGCAAAGATTATACTAATGCAAATGCTCATTTTTTATTAGCAAATATCACGTTCCATTACTTTACTAATTGGGAATATTACAAAAATTGGTTTCCTTTGAACAGCAGCAATATAAGCAATTATTAAATATAGGAAATATAGAGTTTTAAGCATTCCATTATAAAATAACAAAGTAATAAATAATGTGCTCATCCAATTTATTTTTTACAATATCATTTAGTTTGCATTTATATTCATCTTTTATATTTAAGCTTGGTTCCTTTAATTCTATGTAAATTGATTCCATGATGCCTAGTTGAAAATTATCAATTGCCGTGGATAAAATTTTATATGTCAATTTCATATCTCAGTTCTTTAGGTGATCGGAGATGGTCGATTGATTTTTGTGTTCTTTAATTCTTGATTGTAAATTTCTTGATATCTTTTGAATGTATTGTGCACCACAGTTGAAAGTAATTTCATATACTACTTTTGAAAGGTTTTCAATCTTGGTTTCTGTTTTTAGTCCTATTTTATCCAAGGCAATTGATCATTTTTAACCAAATATCATGCAATCAATATATATATATATATATATATATATATAAATATATATATTTATCAGATACGTTTGGTCAATTAGAAGGCAAATTTATTTGACCAAGCGTATCCAACTAGGATTTTCTAACTTGACTAAGCGTATTTAACTAGGATCTTCTCGAATTTTGGCGTAATAAATTTCTAGTTACTATATTATTATGCACACCTTTAATATACACTGTATTACATGCATTATAATTTATATAATATTTTATGTTTGCTGTAGTGAACTTATATATAATTTATACATAGAAAAATTATCGATACGCTTGGTCTAACAAAGTATTTGTTTTAGAATGACAGACTCCTTGTCTGATTTGGACGAAGAAACTCTGACGCAAATTGAAAAAAGTGTTCTTGTATCTATTCCAAAAAGAAAAAGAAAAAGATCAATTCGTCAACCAGCCATTCAGAAGTTTGCTTTTCAAACATTTCTAGCTTAAGACAACATTTTAAAAAATCGCATACCAACTTGAATCCTCGCGAAAAGTTATTTTTTCTTTCATATTATAGAAATCTAAAATCAACCTTCAAAGTTTACCAATTTACTGATTGCATGGTACGATTTTGTAATGTTGGGCGACAAAAAGCGCATAATTTTGCAGAAATAAGGGATAAATCAACTTTAGATAAGTTTCCAGTTGAAATAAAATCCATTTTGTTACAGAGAGAGATTCAATATCGGTTGACGAAAAAACAAAGCACATCATTGAAGGTTTTGCAAAACATAAACGCAAAAATGAAATCGCCTGAAATTGTTTGAAATATGAAGGAGCAGCATCACATAAAATCATCAATGTTGTAACAAAATTGCAGGTGTTTAAACTTCTTTTAACTTACATAGAACTTTATGAACGTTCTGTGAAGTTTAATAAAAATATATGGTGTGCAATTTTAAAAGAGCAAATAAAGGTTTACAATAAAGCTCCTGCTTGTGAAAAAATTTCAAATAAAATGCAAATGTTTGAGCAAGTGCCGAACTTAAAAATTGTGAAAATCATTATGGGAAAAATAAAGGATTGCATGCTTAACACGAAGGGTTTACCATACAGCGTTAAAAAAGGATTTTTTCAATACAAGTTTCCTTTAACATGCGACCAGGTCCGTTATTGGCACTAACTGTTAGTGATTTTAATCAAATTAAAAATTCTATTTCAATTGTCAAAAAGCATAAAACATCATATAAACACTTAGTACGAATGCAATTTAATGAAGATCAAATACATTGGATTCAGAACCTGATAAAAGACTTCAAACGCCTTATGGATATGAACCTCATTACGTTTTTGGAAACAAAAAAATTTAATTGAATCATCTATTAAAAGGTGTGTCAATGATGCAATAAAAAAGGCATTTTTAGATTTTCATTCATTTGATTTCGGACCAACATCTGTCCGAAAAATGTGGGAGAACCACGTTAAGAAGTCGGAATTGGCAAGTCATATATATATGAAGCACATTTGCAGCAGACTGGGCACTGCTCACAACCTGCAGAACAACACTATATAGAAAACACGTTTGAGAAAACCTTTGGAGAACTTTTGAATTTTTACCAAAATGAAATTACTCTTGAGCAAACTGAATTAAATGAAAACAATGTACCTTCTACATCATATACAAAAAAACCTTTAATTGACAGAAAATCATCACGAAAAAGAGATTTATCTAGCAGTGGGTCTTCTGAAAGTGAATGTGATATAACATAATTAGTTAAAATTAATTCACCCAAGCGCATTAAGTACAAACGTCGAGTCAAAGAAAATGTTCAATATGCTAGTAATGAAAGTGACTCTGATTCTAATGACATGCAAAGGAGAAATATTCAAAATTCTAGAAAGGAATTTTTAAAGTCACTTTTGACAATCAGAAGTGAAGGCAATTTGCCTGAAAGCGAAATTAAGCTGCTTAATTTTTTCAAAGATGTTCATAAGAATATTTCAATGCAAGATGTTAGAAACATTCTTGAAAAAAATAACGTCTGTTTTACTAAAAAAATTAGTTTTGAAACCTTACAGAAAGGTGTACGGATGTGCAAAACTTTTGTAGTTTTATAAAAAGTATAGTTCAGTTTACGTTTTGAAATAGTTGTCTACCCCATTAAATACAATCAATTGTAAGAAACAAGAAATAATCAGAGTCATTATAAAGTTGTATAATAATCGATATGCTTGGTCAACAAAATTACCAAACGTATCCAAATACTGCGATTTTTTGACCAACCGTATCGATAAAAATGGGAATGACCAAGCGTATCGATAAAGTAGCAAAAACCTTGAACAAGCGTATTGATATATATATATANTTTTGACCAACCGTATCGATAAAAATGGGAATGACCAAGCGTATCGATAAAGTAGCAAAAACCTTGAACAAGCGTATTGATGAATATATATATATATATATATATATATATATAGAATTAAAGGAACTAAGCTTGAACATGAAATGAATATAAATTCAAACTAAATTTACAGAAGATATTATAAAAAATTTTAATTTGATGAATATTTTGTGAATTTTATAGTGAGAAACTTTTTGACAATAGCAAGGGCTTACCGAAACATGTTAAATAAATGGTGTGTTTCTTTTTTTATGATTGATTGATGAAGTTCTTCGTAATTTTGATCAATCATAAAACGTCGATTTATCAGACCTTTGATCATATATTTCTTGTATACAAAAGGTACGTTCGAATGATAGTTAGCTACTAAATTTTTATCGGTTGGTTTGTTGTAAAATGATGACATAATTTTGTGTTTTATTCTTTCAATGGTAATCTTTGGTTGGTTTTCTTCCTCGTTTGTCAAATGAATTACAGAATTTAAAGAATTCAAGGAAGGAAGCATTTCTTTAACATTATATTATATATCTAGTAACTTATATTATCAACATATCGAGCATAGTAATGAAATTTGCTCATTATTTTGGTAATATTTATTTCTTTTTGTTCAAATTTTGACATATAAATATTTATCGAAGGTATTGTAAAAAATTATGTGAATCACTGCAAATTCACGTATTTTTAGTAGCCAATTTGTAAACATGAAGGTCGTTTAGATTTGTTGATTTAACTCGAAGTAGACTTTGTAATTTTATGAATTTGTAATAGGAAGGAAAATTGATATGACATACTTTTTCTTTATAATTTCTCAGTTTTTGAAGTCTTCATTCAAAATGTAAAGTATCTTTTATGAATAGAAATAGTACTCTTATTGAATTTAATAGTTGTTAATGTTGAATTTCGTCTGTATTTTTAATAAACAGTTTGCTTATATATTTCAATCTACTCTTTTGAGATCCTATGTTTTTGCATTTCACCCAAGAAAAAAATTAATGTCTGTATTTCAAAAATTTAATGGGAACGAGCTCTTTTATTCATTTGTATTAAATTTTGCATTTGCACCTTAGAATTTTAAAATAGCACAATACCTCATTTGTCTGTGTTGAAATGTGAAGAATGATTTCAATTTACACGAAGCAGTTTAACAATTAACAGTTTCAGACGCCTAAGAAATAATTATCATTTTCAAAATTTCGAAAAGAAAAATGATTAATATACCTGATTGAATCATTTGATCGAATATTTTTCAATCACTGAAAAATCATAAATCTCGTAGAGATTGATCCTGAATTGTAAGCACAACATAGAAAAAGGTAGCTTAATAATATTTCAATTGAAATTAGCCATAACTAACGGTTAGTGTTATATTGTCCTCTTTAAAATAGTTCATACTATAAAAGATGGTCAAATTGAGCTAAATATGTTTTTACTAATGCTTTTTTTAAATAATAAAATACGCAAATTGTTTTAAGTCACGGCAATGCAATTGTCAAAGAATTCATTTTGTTAATAAAAATTGCTGCATTAGAATGCTGAAGATTGTTTTCCTAAGCAATATCCAAGTCCACATTTCACTATAACTGACTTCTCCTAAAACTACAGTACTTCAATTCAATTAGCGGAATTCTTCTGCAGCTACTATTCTTAGTTCGAATAGTTGAGAATTTTTAATGATTTTTAATAAGTTGATTAAAAACATTCAATATATTTCGAATTATAAAGCCATTGTCAATTTCCCTACAAATAATTCTCTCTAAATTTACTTGATTTTATAATATATTATTTCAACAATTTTAATAATTTGCAGCAATAGTTTATGAATATGATCATTTTGCGTATTTAGACTTGGTTGAAATATTCTCAATGATAGTGAGATGTTTTGCTTCGGCATTTTTTTTTAAATTTTTAAGTCATTGCTTAGTCCACAATCTCTAAGATGTTTTGAAATGGTTGAATTAGCTACCAACTGCAAATCCTATTGTGTACTCTTACCGCAATTGCATAATTCAATTGCCCTTAAGATGTGTTCAAACAATCATCTTTTGATGCGTCAAAAAGTTGCTCGTCTGAATGCACTTTAATCAAAAAGCATACATAAAAAAGATGCTCGTCTGAACCCACATTATTCATTTGAACAAGCAGTAACTAACGACTTTGATTGTTGCAAGTAGCTGTGAGTCTTAAAATAGGAGGATTTTGAAGCTCAATTATTTTACTTCAAAATGAAACTTGACAATATTGAAAACTAGATGTTCGAATTTTTTAGTAAAAAACAGTTATCCCTTGCAATAAAGCAATACTAATTTTTCATAAGTTATGCTACTGAATGTTCAATATATTTTTTAGATTATTGTCTTGAATAAGTAGTTGACATGTTGATTACAAACACGTTAGTGATTGAAAAACATAATTCCTATTAATCTTACTTGATTAATAAACAAGGATCGCGCATCAAAGTAATGCTCGTCTGAACGTAGTTTCATCAAAAGATCCTCATCTGAATGCACCTTTAGGTTATGATTCCCCTTAGGCGGATGCAACTTTTTGAGCAGGATATTCTAGTAGGAATTCGAAATACCTTCTCAATACCAATGAAATAGTACTGCATTTTGAATTTTAAGAAAATCATTGCAGATTATTTATATAACAATTCATAAGTTTTGATATTGATATAATTTTACATTTCTATTTGTTTTAGGTGAAAGACTCAGTCAATATGTCAGCATTTGCTGTTTTTTGATGGCGTTTAGTTGTTTATTTCTTGAATGATTGTTTATTAAATATTTGTGGAAATTTACTGGAAATTAATGTGTTTAATATTTTTTAAGCATAAAAAAGGGTAGATATAAAGATCTTGTTTAGTTTTCTATAGCCTATTTACTTATAATTTTTTAAGTGAATCTCTAGCCTTTGTAATTCTACAATAAATTTTAATTTTGGTTAAAATATGTTGATTGCAGTAATTATCATTTAAAAGTAGAGTTTTATTTATTCAGAAATATTTCATGCAAAATTCTCAACTTCTTCAATAATATGGGCTAATATTAACCCTCAAATAGCAAATATTTCTGTATTCGGTTAGTGCAAATTTTCAGGGCTTAATTTTACAATATTTAGTGCAATAGAGAAATACGATTTTATAATTAAAGAATTGTTGTATTTATAAATCCAATTTGCAATTTAACTCTAACCTGGATACATTTATTACTTAAAACTATATGTTTTTAGAGCCTGTGTTAGGTCATGGATATTGACGGGGTGTTGTAGTGACGTCATGGAAACAATTGTATTGACAATTCTTCAAATATTCGTTTTCGTAGCCCCGGTTATTTTGACTAATGGCCTGTGTTAGGTTGTGGATATTGACGGGGGCGTTGTAGTGACGTCATGGAAATTGCATAGTCATTGATTCATATACTTGCTATTGTGTTAATGTTGGCCAATTTAGTTTGCATGTTTTATTTTACTTTACTTCATTTATTTTTTTGTAAATATACATGAAATTGTTAGCTGACTAATCGGGTACTGTGATAATACATTAGTGACTTAATTCACATTGTGTTTCTTATCCACAAAAAATTCCATGCATTTCTAATGATTAATATCTACTATTGTAATTTAATTCGTTTTTTGGGGAAATCTTAACATTACATGCAAAGGGTTACATTTCCAATTTTTCAAATGCGCTGCTATTTCATTGTACAAAATTCTACACGTTCTAATGATTAACATCCGCAATCATTGTAATTAATTCCTTTTTCGAGGGTCTATACATTACATTCAAAGGGTTACATTTCGTTTTTTTTCAAATGCGCTGCTATTTCATTGTAAAAATTCCATGCAATTAATTCGTTTTCGCTAATGTCCAATATACAAAATTGGAAAATATTCGTCATACTTAAACATTACATGCATATGAAATATAAACTTAAATTTCGTCTTCCAAAACTATTATACATGCGACGCTATTAGTAGGATTTATACATATACGTGCTTTCATTAATACACTAATATGGTATTAGTTTTAAACAACTGTTTTTTCTCTGCATTTCTTTTTGTTTTATATGGATTTTCAGGGTTGTACACTTTTGCTGACTGTTACATCTTTTGTCGACTTTGCACGTTTTTCAGTTTATTTGGTTTATGACTCTTGCTCACAGTCTTGTTGATATTTTTTCCATTGCATTGTGTAGTTACATAGCGTTACTATATACAGGACATGCAGCAAGCAAATACAGAAAAGTTTGTAGAGGCCGTTATTTAATGATACCATAAAATAATAAATACATGGTTTTTTAAATAAATAAGTCATTTCACAAACGTAATATTGTAAATATGAAAGTAAACTTTGTATTAAGGCAAAAAACACAAATTAAAAAGCATTCCTTGGCCAGAAGTTCAAAAATAAACTAGGGATTGATTTTTTATAATTTTAATAGAATCAAAATTTAGCTAACTTGGCCATAGAGATATTATTTAACAAAATATTTGCTAAGGTAATGAGCACCTTTTTTTTCAAAATTTATATCAATGTATGTGTCAACAATGCACTCTATAAAACGAGTTAAACTTTTTCTACAAAATAGTGTTATATTACAATTTAATATAAAGCAAAAAGATAGTTGGCAAAGGAAAACAATTCTTTGCAGGGATATGAAAGTTGTCCACAATCAATTGCTGCAGTAAATTCAGTAAATTTGTTACTTTGCACTGTGATGCTGTATTTTGAGCAATGGTGAGCAATATAACCTGCAATGTACACAATGCCCATATTGGTGTCATCAGGTAAATTTTCTACAATGGCAAATAAGTTTTCAATAGCTTCTTCCTCTGAAACTGACAAACTGCGGTAACAATTAATACACCAGTGATCTTTGACAGATAGAAGAAAAAACTCAAAATTGTATTTCATAAAAAAGCAAGCAGTTTTTAGCTTAAATGTTTCAAGTGCTTGACACACAGAAATATAGTAATTATTGCGAGAACTTTGACTATACTTTTCAAACATTATTCAATATCATTGGACGTCAAAAATACTAACAAAACGTAATCATGTCTACATGAATTTTTAGTCCTCAGCACGTATTTTGTTAAATGTACTAAACCCAAGAATGTCCTTCGCAAAGCCTGGCTAGTGTATTTAGTAAGCGATTGGATTCTTTCAGCATTTGAGAAAGGTCCCATTAACGAAGTTTAGCCATTGGAGGTAAAAAGTCCAGTCTATCATCATTAACAGAAGACATTGCGCCACCACTGAGAGACAGTTTCGTTTTTTCATCTACAATGAGCCACCATCTGCTTATTAATGATATAAATTTTGCAGTTGTTTTCCATGAACAGCTAGATTTAGTAGATACACTAATTGCTGCAGCAGTTTTATGTGAAAAAACTTTTAAGGCTAAACCTACATTTTGTTTCTGTAGGCTTGATGGAATAAACAACAGAAGCTGTTAATGAAGAGTGTGACAACCTGAGCACATTCCTGTTTATGCAGAGATATCAGGTTCTGAAACCGAGCTACCATAAAATTTTCAGAATCACAGCGATCATAAAACTGTAGCTGTTGTTTTTTTCAGTGATCCAATTGTTCCTCAACCACTTGATTAAATTAGAAGGGCCATTTAATAATACAATGCCTTCTGAAAAAGGGCAATTTTCAAAAGTAACTAAAATACAGTTACTATCAGGAATATTTGTGAACATATCTTGAAATGCTTGATTCTTTCGATAATTATCACAAATAACAGCAAGTGTTTTAATTTCGCAGTCTGATAACGTTTTAATTAATTGGCTTACAACATTAAATTGAAAATCTGCTGTCAAATTTAAAACAGGCAACAGTTTGGCTACAAAACAAGGACCTCCAAAGAAGCACTTAACCATTAAACCCTAACACTTGAAGCCAATTCTTCACTGTCACAGGCTTTTCCATAAACTGTTCCACCATGATATGATAATCCCTTCCTAACATGCATTTCATCGATAATTATCAAGCTATATTTGCTTCTCTCATCTAAATGCAATGACACTGAATCAAAAAATGTTGTATCAGTCAGATGTACAACAGATAAAGTAATATTTTGTAATAATCTTATACTAGGTAACACTAAGTGGGCTTGTAACAGCTTGTACAAAGCACGACTTGTACTATGCCATTCAAAAGAGTGAAAAATATCATCTGAGTAGCGACGCAAATTACTTGGAGTATTGATATGATCAATTTGATTTTTTGTGAAGTTACGAAAGGATCGTTCCAATGTTTCAAGAAAATTATAAATTTAGCTTCACATGATCTGACAACATTATGATAAGAAAAAATATCTCTAAGTTTAGACATAATAGTACCAGGTGAAATTTCATTGTTTCTCAGAAATTCATCCATTTGATCAGGCAAAATACCATGAATACTTGCATGGAGAGTTGATCTTTTTCGTGAGGGAGGAGTAGGTATTACAGAGTTTGGCATATTGGGGAACACACATGGTGCCTCATCTGGTATCTAAAAGAAAATCTAAGCATGTGCTTATAAATGTTTACGTTTGTTGTTTAACCTTAAGCTGCCTGGGGATTCTTGAAAATTTTTCATTATCATATAAAACATTTTTAACCGCTTATAGCTCAAAAACTATTCACGCTACTTTCAATCTGAAACCACCACGTAATTGAGGAGAGTGCTCTTTTTCGCTCCCAATCCGTGACCCAGAGATGGAATCGGTTCGGATCAGATCAGATCGGATCTTCATTCTTAGAAACTTCGGATCCAAAATTTTTTAAAACTGGTGTATTCTTACATTTTTATATTGATTCGTAGTTTAATAATCTCAATCTAAAAGAAATTTTGTAATTGAATTTCATTTTTCATTCAACAGGTTCAGTGTTATTCTTTCCAACATTTTATAAAATTGTTGACCAATACTTCAAATCTGAAAATGCGATTCGTGTTAGCCATCACATAATGATAAAATAGTAAAGCAACCAAAAACATTTGTTTGTACAAACTTGCAAATTGCAGAGCAGAATTTTGAAAAAGATTCTCTCTAATATGTATGTCAACGAACAAGCCCAGAACACAGAGAAGCAAGTAGAATACCTTAGCTTTTGCTAACACTGCCCAAATGTAAAAATACTAGTTTAATTTAGGATGCTCTTCTATCCAAAAATTTTTTATTCACATTTAAAAATAACAAATATTTTTAAGTCCATAATAATTTATTGTTAGAATATTTATTTAAATTTGGATGTGTTTTGGATTAAAAACTAATTTTTTTTAAAAATTCGGATTGGATAAGATCCGGATCTCGAAGTTTTGGATCCGGAACGGATTGGATCCTAAAATATTGGATCCAATTCCATCTCTGAAGGGACCTGTCTTTGTCTCACTGTAAAATTGACGATAAGCTGTGTAAGGTTAATAAATTTAATATTCATTGCAAAATTATGCACAAATTGCAAAGAAGCACACATCTCAAATAGAATCACAGAGTTTAAATTTAAGATATAGAAACAATTTTGCAAAATTTTGGACTGAAAGTTGCATAAGCCTTCTTATATGATTCCTATAAAAACATGCTACTATTTAGTGAAATCCAGAATAGTTCCAGTCAGCACTATAGAAGGTAAAATTTGAAATACAATAAAACATAAAAAAATTCATAAAACTGGGCTCATAAAACGAATAATTATAAAAAACACATCTATCAACAGTTGGTTCAAAAAAAATAAATTATATTCAATAGATAGACAACAGTTACAAGTTATAAATTAAGAAAATACCATAATACCACCATGAATCGTTTTCATTTTAACATCAGAAGGCCAATGATCGTGGCAAATACCCATGTACTCTGTAATTTCCTCCACACTGATCAAATTTGGTAAAGCATTCATCCTTTGGAAATTTGTAAATTGTTTTTTTGCGGGATTACTCAAATAGCCAGAACTGCATCCATACACTGAGCATACACAACGTGCAATTACACAACTAAATGAAATATGGCACAGGTAATTTAATGGCCACCAAGTTGAAAATATGTGAACTTCCTCATTATAATCGGCCTCTCCAAATGCTTTAGAAATTCGCCATTGCTTGGCCTGTATATAGTAACACTATGTATAATTGTCATGGAAAGAGAATACGCTTTTCCAGGCAATTCACCATTCTTCTAGTTGATGTATTGCTACACACTCGATTCCCCTTTGCTAGATATGATTTCCAATCATTAAATTAGTCAACTCCATGTTGAGCTCACCTTCTAAACGTACAAATGCTTGTAAATAGTGTATTATTCACATGTAAAAATATAGGTGCATGATATTTCAAAGAAATATTACTAAGAATTTTGAGAAAATTGCAAATTAATATTTTGTAAGTGTAGGAGCTCTAAAATATCAGCCATATGCCAAGTGTTATGTTTAATATTGCTAAAAAAATACAAATATTAATACGTGTTTAATTAAAATACAAGAGTTAGAAACCAGAAATGTTGAAAACATGTGAAATATTGCAAATTAGTGCAAATGATGAAAGCAAAAACATTAAATTTGGGGGATAAATGAAATACCAATGTTTCTATGTGTAGATGTATTTTGAGATTTAAACCAAAGCCCTTTTTTTACATGTATTTCGAGATTGAAATCAATGGTATTTCCGCCATCACTTCATTTAGATTGTTGACTGTGACTCCACAATAATATATTAATTTGACAAGTGAAATTGACGTTAATTGGCTTAGACAAATAATATTTAATGCTATGTTACTCAAGATAACAAAAAAGCATAAAATCACTTAAAAACACATCAATTATTGGATTGAAATAGGAAACTTAATAAGTTTTCAAGGAATAAATTCACGCCAGCACTACTATGCAAATTCTGATTGTTGAATAAAACAAAAATTTAAATGTATATTTGGTAAAATTCAACAATAAACGTACCTGTATAACAAAAAACCATGAAATAAAAGCATCCATTTCATAGATGAGCATAAAACATGGTTAGATTGACAAAGCTTTCACTTCAATTTAACATTATCAACCAGAATAACCATGAATTTGATATATTCTTTAACATATGAAAGAAATGGTTTTCTAGTACGAAACATCACCAACCATATGTAAAATGAATAGCCGAAATATGACTATTTTCAATAGAGATGACATGATTAATTAAATAGAACAAAGAACTTTAAAAAACAATATTATTTCATTATTTATTTGATGAATATTTTTTTCCTGAATTTCTTGTTTTTACCAAATCACTGCTCCATTTTCTTTCTTGAGATGTGTTGTTAGCAATTATAATCTCAATGGAAACTAGAACATGGCGTTTTTTGTCAAAATAAATTCTTATAGAATTTGCTTAATGTAGTAAGAGTTTATTTGATATGATATTTTAGAAATAACTAAACAAAGTTTTTATATTCTTTTGGTTTCATTGCATTGATAATATAATTATCACATAAGTCCCCATTGTTTTTACCCTTGTTTTGTTTGAATTTATACATTTAATATTCATGTAGTGTTAATTTTTTTGTAACAATTGGTTGTGATGATAGTGATTTTTGAATATTTATTTATTAAATATATAATTCCATGCTTAAAATTTACTGTGAACTTTCCTTTTTTGCAATGAATGGCTGACATCCAAACATGTTTTGTTGTGTTAGCAATTTATTATTGTGTTACTGGATATAAAAATCAGATGTACGCCCACATTTCATTGTATTTATTAAATGTGTATCTCTGAACATGATGGTTCAAATATATTCTATCCAGCATTGTAATTGACTAAACCATTCAAGGCTTTATGTGTTTAATAATAGCATATATTTCATTTTCATGATGAATGATAAATGATCAACACAATAAAAAGCCCTGCAATTTGTTATAAAGTGCTGAAGTCTCTAATGTACATTGGCATTAATTGAAAACATAATTGATTTTCAATTCTCACTCTTCTGCATGAAGGTGTTGTTATTATAGAGATTATCAAATGTTATGACAAGTACAGTTTAAAGGCATTGTACCCTCTAAGAGACATTGACATGAAATGAAAGCATAAACATTTTTTGATTTCCACTCTTGCAAACAGAAAAGGTCCAAATGTTATAACAAATGTGGCTTAAAGCTGTTGAAGTCTCAAATGTACAGTAGCATTAATTGAAAACATAATTGGTTTTTGATTCTCACTCTTTGACATGAAGGTGGTGTTATTATAGACATCAAATGTTATAACAAATACTATTTAAAGGTGTTGTATCCTTTAAGAGATGTTAACATTAATTGTAGTTATATCTGGTGAAGCTCTTCTAACTTTTTTCTGATTGGTCAAGAGGTGGTGACTCATGGCCTGTGTTAGGTCATGGATATTGATGGGGGTGTTGTAGTGACGTCATGGAAGTTGCATGGTCATGTACTTGCAATAATGACTCACTTATGTTGGTCAATTTAGTTTGCCGATAATATTTATGAATACTCAGAATTATCAAACATAATGCATTCAACTAATTCTTTTAAATATATTCACATAAATTTTCAGAATCTCTCAATAAAAAATTCGGAATTTAGACAATTCATTTCTGAACTGGATTCAAACTTTATTCTGGGCATAACTGAAACCTGGCGTACAAATGATGGTTACAATTAGTCCTGGTCAATCGATAACTCTAAATTGAAAATATTTAGAAAGGACAGAAATCCAACCTTTCATTTTAATAAGACAAAAGGAGGTGGTGTCATGTTTTTAATACCTAAAATACTCAAACCAAAAAAGATTCAACTTATGAAAGTCTCTGGTTTGAAATTCGAAACCCAGACAAAAATTTTAATAGTCAATTATTAAATATCTCTTATTGTCCAAATAAAACTTATATAAATAATTTTTTCTTACAAATGGAAGATGAATTTTCTACTGCTGTGAGTTATAACACGAATATAATGGTAA
>CABFPE010000116.1:899154-917020 GCA_900660155.1 Hofstenia miamia | reverse complement strand
TCCGCCGATTCAATTGATTTATGCCGCCATTGAATGCTTCAATAAACTATGACAAATCCTTGTTGATCTCTCACCCTTGGCTGTGACGCTGCTTCAAATATTATTTAAAGCGTATATTACCAGAAGCAAAAGCAGGGAGACACTAGGCCTATAGCCTGATTTGAGTTCATGTAAGAAACAAGAGAGCTTAATCAATGGAGAAAAACACTAAATTACTATGACATGTGTTACAGGCAGAAAAGAAATACACTGTAGGGACACCTGTAAAAAAAGAAAGTTAAGAAAAAATTATGTATTTTGAGCTATAGTGTGTTTAATATTAAACTTTTATTTCATTACGAAGCAATTTTATGTAGAAAAATTGTTGCTGCATTTATTTTTCTGTTATTCATTTTTTTCAAACAAACTGAAACAAACCAAAACCGAGAATTTTGACTCAAAATCGAATTGAACCCATCTAAAAAAAGAAGGTAGAAATTCGCCATCAAGTATTCTTAAGTGAGGGACGGGAATAGAGAGTGTGCNATTTCATTACGAAGCAATTTTATGTAGAAAAATTGTTGCTGCATTTATTTTTCTGTTATTCATTTTTTTCAAACAAACTGAAACAAACCAAAACCGAGAATTTTGACTCAAAATCTAATTGAACCCACCCAAAAAAAAGAAGAAAGGTAGAAATTCGACATCAAGTATTCTTAAGTGAAGGACGGGAATAGAGAGTGTGCATATGAAGGGCAGGACGGATTTAATAATGACGAAATTGGATATGGCATCGTGCCCCCTCCCTGCTTGCTTGCAACTTTGACACAGATGTTATAGATACAAGTGGTGTGAAAAACGATATTGTCTTACAACTATTTTGATAGAAGACGATTGTTAGACAGATGTTATAGATACAAGTGGTGTGAAAAACGACATTGTCTTACAACTATTTGATAGAAGACGAAAAATATTATATGCAGTCACATCTTTCCTTACAGAAGAATGTTCAAATGCTATAAATATTTTTATTTCTTTGTTGATTTTCTTGCCGGTTGGCGGCAAGATAATAAAAGTTATTGTTATTGTTATTGTGTTATTATCAATGAAGCTTCAATTAATTCTTCTATTATTAGAACTTGTAACTATTACATCAGCACAATTTCAAAGATTCGCAAATTTTTTATTACTCAAAAGAAGATGCTAATACAACAACTGGTTATTGGTAGGAATTATGTAAACACAATTCTTTTAGATGATATTCCAAATCAAGATATTACAACTTGTGCAAATTAATGGGATCTTCTCATCATCTTTTTAGGCTATAATGATCCATGTATTCATTGAACTGCACTGGTTCAGACTCAAACTTAGAATTATATTTCGAAACTTGGCTATATATATCTTCAGAATATAATATTTCGTATCATCACAGATTAAAGGTCCAAATACAAAAAGGGCGAGAACTAACTCTGGCATTTCATGCGTTGGCCCTACGCTTTTCACCTCCTTTCCATTGTCAATTAGAACTGAGGAGAATAGTCCCAATTCTAGAAGGAAACTTAGACACTATCTCTTCACCGAGCAACGTAACATGTGTCATTTATAAATTATTTTGTAAATTAGCGCACTAGGGCTTCTTCTAGAATAAGTTGAAGTGAAAAAAAGCTTTTCTGATTTTTGAAAAAAATGGTTTTAAAAAGTTGCACCTACTCCTAAAATCACACTTTTTCTTATTTTTGTGTAGTTGACATTTTAAGTATGTTAGCTACCTCCTATTTTTAATGGCAAAGGGGTATAATTACAAAATCCGGCAAATATTCTCCCATTTTATAACTTGGCCTCATGGTATACACAATTTTGTATCGTTTCACAAAACAAATTACATATTATTTCATGTAGCAGTTTCTATAGATCTGCGTTTATGTCTTACTAGAGGGTGTTAGATTCCGCAGACAAGGGTACTATATATANATATATATATAAATAGATTCGCTGTGTTAACCGTATTTTTGAAATTGCTTGACATAGCATATCCCGGCCAAAATTTACTGTTGACACAGATTATCACGCTATTCATAGGCATTGTAAAAGAGTTTAATCTTATATAATGGAGTCACAGTTGGAGATGTAGATAGAATGTATACTTTTTATAAGTGTTGGTTTTCAAAAAAATTAACAACCATTTTTTTAGTTCTATCATTTTTACCATGAATAAAATAGTGTTAATTACTGTAATAGTGGTGATAATAAGATTTAAATATTTCCATAATATAAATATTAAATACAATGTTGGCGAATCTGTAACAAAGTAAATGACACATCGTATTGGTAAAAAAACTATTTGACGAAACATATCTGTAAAAATAATTTACTTGTTACAGCGGATATATATATATATCAGAACTGCCAAAACAAAATGGATAGCACGAATTACTAAGTGCAAAAGCTGGAGATTTGAGAAAAAAGCGTGAAACTACAAGAATTGTTTAATAATTAAAGTCCAGCTTGCTAGATGTATTTATTACTAGATATGCATACTAAGATGCCTCTTTTATGCAATTTAATTCCCGAAGTGTAAAAATAAGTCTAATTTTATATCACTAATCAACAAATACAACATTCATATATGTGTTTGTGGTTGCTATCACAAAAGTATTATAGGAAAAATTAATTGAAACCAATATTTACAAATGGGAAATAAAAAACATGTATTTAAGTGCTCTGATGCAAAACCTAGTGATAGAAATGGAAAGCATCGTTATAATTTGTAAGTGATTGAAAGGGCAATTAAAATGGATTGCGATCGTAACTACTACTCTTGGCAGTGTATGGAAATCATAAAAATAGATCGTGTGTCACCTCTCTGCATAGCAGTCGAAATACATTGTATGGAACGTGTGAATTGCCGATAGCAATTTATAAAAAAGGGAACGTGTGTCACCTAGTTTAGAAGAAATATTTATTAATAATTGCAAATGCTTCCGAGTGTTTGAGCAAATGTTCCCCGAAACTCAAGGAGGCACTTTTTATAAAAATTATGTATGTTACAAAAATGACTAAATAAGTACCATCTAAAATATTAAATTGATCGATTTAATTGCAATACAAAAGCATTAAAATAAATTAAATCAAATGTGCGTCCTTGATCAGGAAACTGCGTTTATAAGTTCCATGAATAAATATTATTTTGCATCCTTAAAAATAAGAACGTTATTAAAACAGTTTAGATTAAACTCACAAAGCTGTAAACATTAAAATTTCCTTTCCATCAAATTTTTTGGTTTGTTAAATACATATTCGATAATTCTGCAATAGTAAAATACTATACCTTAAAACCGAAAAAATTTGTAGAGTGAGTAAACAATTCGAAAGAAATATCTAATAGAGCAGCTTCTCCTTTTTTATTAGTTGCCATACAATGTGCAGCATACATTCCCATTTGTCTGGCTTGAGTCCATAAACGCATTTGAAACCACAATGGAGACAACTGCCAATTTGGAGAACAAACATCACCTGCAGCATACACATCAGTTGCAGATGTCTGCATTTGATCATTGATAAGCAAACCCCCATCTGGTCCACGATTAAGAGTAGCTGAGACACAATCGGTTAAAGGAGTAACACCAGTCGCACTCACTACAAAATCACATCTAAATTTTGAAGCACTTAGATTGGTTTAATTTACTAACAATAGAATACTGTTGAGACAACATATAAAGTAGTGGAACGAAATATACAATAATAGCTTCAAAATTTACTGATAATTTTTTCCATTAGATAGCTTAACAGTTAATGGCCATTCTGAACTTTGTTCATTACATGAGATATCGATCACAAGACACTCTTTCTCTAATACCAAACTTTCAGATGCGCTGTTACCTTCTAACGAAAAATCGGTTTTCCAATCAGGTCCCAATGCACAGCCAGTTTCAGTAGTTTCTATTGAATTGCTTGTTGCAAATCGAGTATGCTTTAATGAATATTCTCGTTTGCGATTCACATGATGCAATAAGAAATTGCCAGCATCCTCTTCAAAAAATGCAGCATTCAAACTTTTGTCTTTTATGCACCAAATAATATTGCAATTAGAAATTTCGTAAACAAGTTCATTGGCAATTCCACCATTACCAATTATCACAATTTGTCGGGATTTTGAAAGCTTTTGAGCAAATGATTTTATTGAAGTTGTATCTCTTAAACCAAGAATGAGCGGGTGTTTGGGATATTGTAATCTTGGAATTCCCCCCGTACAGACACATACCTAAATCAAAATTAAATCCATAAACAAGGAATTCCTGGTTCTTTTGCATTAAAACATATTGTAAGGTCATGAAAAAATGTCGTAGGCAAAATAGGGGTTTGAAAGACATCATCAATAAAACTAACCTTATCATAGGAAATAATTGAATTATCTTCACATATAAGTCTGTGTAAATGATCCTCTATTGAAATGGCTTTCTGAAATTTTATTGTTAATTGCTTATGATCGGTATAATCTTTATAATACTTTTCAGAAACAGTAAATGACTGAATTATTTGCGTAACATGCGTAACATCATTAATGGTTTTCACAAAACTGGATAATGTGACTAAACAAACTGTAGATTCTGGATCTTCTAAAATCAGCTGTTCAGTGCAACTAACACCAGCAATTCCTCCTCCAATTACTACATAATTATAATGAGACATACACAACTTCGAAATTAATCTATAGGCAAATTGTATATTATTATTGATTGCTTACTCATAAGGTTGAACTATTACAAGAAATACAATATTAAAGGCATATGTTAATACAAATCTAATAATGAACATTAAACACGTCTTACGACATGGAATAAAGCTGAGTCATGTAGCACTATTAATTGATTTATTCAGGAGAACATTGGGTATAAGAATATTTGCTTTTTCAAATACTACTGAATTATATAGCATATAGAGAGAAAACAAAGTGATTTATGAAAATATCTTAAACAAATTGAACAAAGTAGAGAACAATAACGAAATTTCAATGTCACTGAAAAAATTTATTAGTACTAGGAAAAAACTGGTACACAGATATATTTTACATTTTAAGTGGTCAACCCAATTTTTTCAAAACTAAGTTTTACAAGAATTAAATATTACTAATTAAATAGAAACCCGAAATGCACGGTTTGTGTAACTAAGCTAAGCTATTTATCTTTTGGATAAGCAAGTAAATAAATACTATTTATTATACTTTGATTTGCATTAATACTACAATATAAAAAACATGATGTGGTCAAAAACGTGAGCATGATGATTGTATACATTAGATCCATCTGTTCAATTTAACAAATCGACGAAAACGTTGGTACTTTGTCCAGTGTTGACCAGTTAAATTAATTTAACTATATTTCACTATTTTCATTTAATTTAACTGAATAGTTTAACTATTTACAAATTGAGACTGAAAGAATAGGTAAGAGATTGTCTGCATAAAAAATGCTTAGCCCGTTGGCGACAAGAGTTTGTTGCAAACGTAGCTTCGCGGGAGAGACATAAATGGTGCAATAAAAACAGAATTTCTTCAATGCTTCAGAATTATTTAACTATTCAGAATTAAAGTAAAATATAACAAACGATAATCGGTGAAATTCTAAAATCACATCAAACAATTTCGAATGAAATTTTATCATCGTATCCAACCATTATCAAATGAGTTTTCAAGTTTTCAATTTTCAGTCGATTTTTACGATTTTTAGTCAAATATGATGCTTTTAAAAAAACTTCGTTTTCATTTTAACTAAATAGTTAATAGTTAAACTATTGAAATGAATTAATTTAACTTTAACTATAACTAATTGGTTAAACTATAGTTAAACTATTAGTTTAATTGGTCATCACTGACTTTGTCATTAAACTGTTTCAATAAATGCAACAATCAATGTCTTGATCAAATTTTAAAAAATTCGCAGAACTCAATTGCGAAAACACCAAAAATGTGATTACTTAAACAAGGAAGCCAATCTACAAATATACAAAATATAAATTTTAATTGGAATTTCATTAAAATTGCACATTATATCTTTAATTTTAAAACTAAAAAAGATATTCATCCTCTAAACATAGTTGCTCCAAATTAAAATGAACTCGTCGTACAATCATTGTCACACACACACGGTGGTCAGAAGCAAAATTTAGTGAAAAAATTGAACATACTAAAATTATACATTTTTTTGAAGTGGGAGAGTGCGAGTTCAGAAAAATCCTACAATTCTGTTCTTTTTTGGCAATTTAGAAAAACTTAAAATGGTGGATATTTTAGCTCTGAATTTCGAAAACCAGGTATATGATGACATTCATTGAAGTTATTACCAATACCCCTACACGTTAATAATATCAAAAAATATAATTGGCTCAATTATCTTAGCGTAAGAAATTACGGAACACCGATAATCCGCTTATAATTAGTGTAATATATGGGAGATATTACAAAATTGACAAATTATCTTCATTCAAACGTAAGCCTCATTGAAAAAAATTTCCTTTAGGATTCTAGTCAGGTTTACAACGAATGAATCGTTTTTTAATTGGTTTATCAGTCTATTTTCATCTAATAAGGTTTTACTTAAACGAAATATTTTGCTAATTTGTTCGATATTTAATTAAATCATACATTGATCTGATTGCAATATCGATATACAAGCATTATTACTCTTAACTATAGAGACACGTTTAGTAGGGGTACGATTATTTTGTAGTCTAATATTAACATGCAGTATTAGGATGAGTTTTTGCATATTTTGAGAGAAAATTATAATAAAAATGAACAATTCCAAAAAAGTTCACATCCTTACATGTTTGTTTTTCATAAAATTAGGATGATGAATTAAAATTTTTTCAAAGCTCTGGTTTTTGTAAATGAGAATGAAATTTCTTATGGTGTTCTGACCTGTTCAAACTATTGGGCATTGTGGAAACATGCTATCTTTTTTAAGACAAGGTTTAAAATAATAGTTAAATATCAATTACAAAACATGCAAAAAAATATAAGAAGTATAATATAAAATTAATCATCCTAAATAGAATCCTAAAGAGCAAATTCTTGCTTCATACTAAAAACTTGTGCACATCTTTAAATTGTACTTTTAAGGTCATGAATCAGTAAAAGGTATTGCAATTGTTAAACATAGCTTGGAATACTTAACTTGAGGAAAATATTTTGATGTATATACTTAAAGTTGTAAACTGTTAAACTGGCATCTCTAACAAATACATATTTCCGCTGATATTAAATTGCACGAAACGAAATATTCGTACCAGTTTTTAGGCCGTTTTTTGGGTATTGTATGCTCCAAAACAGAAGCAATTTTTTCTTAAACTGTGATAAAATGGGGTTTTGTGAGGTTCTGCTTTCACACACATGCCCATTTTCTAAAGATATTATTTGCAGGGTAGCAAATGATGCATAGATCAACAGTATCGCTTTGCTAATATTTTAAGGGATCTTCTCTAATACGATTTAATTAATACATGGCCTCGGGATGAATACGCTTTAATTATTCGTGAAAGTGAGCATTTGCACACATCCATAAATCTAGAAATGTCTGCAGTAAGAAAATTGATAATAAATTCCCTCAAATTTCATGGCATTTCTTTGGCATATGTATTTTACTCACGAAAACGAAAAAATCGTTTCTACATTTTATATTTGCCAATGTTAATGCTAGGACAAAAATCGAATCCTTCTTATACGAAATTGAAAGTGAAACGTTTCATATACATGGTTCTATATTAAATTCAACTAGATACTTCTATGCATTCATTTAGTTGAAAACAGCCAAGAATAATCTGATGGACAATTTTATTGGTGGTTGTCTCGATAGCTCGACATTCAAATACAAGCGAAATATAAAAAACTGAAATTAGCATCTATAAATTTATATACAAGCATGAATTTGGAATATATATTTGCCAATTGAAAACATTCCAATTACTCTAAAATTCGTAATGCACCAATTCGTAAGAAACATTAACCATGTACAAAACATAAATTTAACAACTTAAGTAATAGCAGTAGCATAGTTAGATGCTAAAAATACTGTTTCTCAAACTGGATTTGATATAGCAATATTTATATCGTAGAAAAACAATTTACATCATACTGTTAATGATGTAATTAAGTCAATCTAAACCAAATTATTCAAGAACCCTTATGCTGATTTCGTACTCATTTTCCCGGAAAAATTATATTTTTTGAGGCCATCAGAAAAACGAAAATGCTCTTACATTTATAGTTTAGACTTTATTTATTTTTTATAAGTAGAAATTTAAACTTAAATTTTGATGTACTGCTCATTAGAAAAATTGAAAATGTATTCGGAATTTTATTCAAAACGTAAATACCCGAATTCTGCGCGAGCAACTCGAACACGAACACGCTTCGAACTTCTAGCTTTGGCGTTTTTTGAAGAAAATTTCTTGTTCGATCAAGTTTTTTCTAATTCCGAGTTTTTAGAGTAAAAAATATTTATTTCACAATAATTCCAAAATTCGTAGGTTAAAAAATAATATTTTGCGATTGATAAAGAAACTGAAATTTAAAATATAATAATTTTTACTGTATTTTCGAGTTTAAGTGATGTTTTTTCCGATCGAGTTTTACGAACTCATTCGAGTTCGAGTTGTTAACATTCCGAGTACTCGAAAATCCAGCTTTTAGCCGACTTGTCATCCTATTAACTGTCCTATAATGTAATGATAATTGTAATCATAGTATTCTAAGCAATTATTAATTGATGGAGCCTTCTACAATTTTAAAATTATAAGATAAAATTGAAAATTTTGATTTTTATGTTAAACAATGTTGGTTTATATCTGACGTGTACTAATTTGTGAAAGCCAATCACAAAAAGACAGGTTTAATTAAACGCTCGGGACAGTGTTCATATTTAGCCTTGTCAGAAATTTATTTCTTGGAGTTTATTTGTGGTTGAAATCTGTGTACAATGGTAAGATGAATTGTTATTGTAATTTAATATTAAGACTTTTTTTAGATTATTAAAGTCATTTCTTTATTATTAATTGCTTCGTTAACTTATTCCGAAGATGACAAAAAGGATGATCTTGGGACTGTTGTTGGAATAGATTTAGGCACAACTTACTCATGGTTATTATTATTTCTCATATTGGTGTTTATTTATGTTTAGTGTCGGAATTTTCAAGAATGGCAGAGTCGATATAATAGCTAATGATCAAGGAAACCGTATTACACCCTCCTATGTTGCGTTTACGAATGAGGGCGAGAGATTAATTGGGGATGCTGCAAAGAATCAGCTAACAACCAATCCAGAAAATACCGTTTTTGATGTTAAGCGGCTAATTGGACGCAATTGGGATGATCCTACCGTGAAAAAAGATATTGAATTCTTTCCATTTAAGGTAATTGACCTGAGTTTTAAAGCTTTTGTGAAATATACATAATTATTTCTACAATTAACGATACTTATTGCAATATAATGAATTTGTTTCTTTTTTTGCTTGTTTTGTAGGGTCATTTGAGGAATTTATAGAATCTTTTTCGTCTTGCTATTGCTGCGAACCATTACTCGTACACAATAGGTTTTGAATGTTTAGGTTGTTGAAAAAAATGGAAAGCCTCATATCCGTGTTAACACTGGTGAGGGCGATAAAACATTTTCTGCTGAAGAAATCAGTGCTATGGTGTTAGGAAAAATGAAAGAAACTGCTGAAGCTTATCTTGGCAAAGAAGTTAAAAATGCTGTGGTTACTGTTCCAGCTTACTTCAACGATGCTCAAAGACAAGCTACTAAGGACGCTGGCACCATTGCGGGTCTGAATGTTATGCGTATCATTAATGAACCAACTGCTGCTGCCATTGCATATGGATTAGACAAAAAGGAGAAGGAACAGAACATTTTGGTTTTCGATTTGGGCGGCGGCACTTTTGATGTGACCTTGTTGACCATTGATCAAGGTGTTTTTGAGGTTGGTAATGTCGATTGTTTTGTAATTGTATTATTTATATCTCTATTATTTTTACAATTATCAAATTTTTGAATAATACATTTCGGGCAGCTTTGTAGTTTACTCTGTGTGGGATTGTATTATGTTTCAAATTTATTTCAGGTTTTGTCTACTAGTGGTGACACTCATCTCGGCGGTGAAGATTTCGATCAACGTGTCATGGAGCACTTTATTAATCAGTATAAAAAGAAAGGCAAGGATGTTAGAAAAGATAATCGTGCTGTGCAAAAATTACGCAGAGAAGTTGAAAAGGCTAAACGATTGCTTAGTTCTTCGCATCAAACTCGAATTGAAATTGAATCATTTTTTAAAGGCGAGGACTTCTCAGAAACATTGACACGTGCTAAATTTGAAGAACTCAATATGGTAAGATCATAATTTGCTTAGAATTTACTTTAGCCCTGTAGAAAGTTCTAATTCTAAACCAATTAGTAAAATTGCTTAATTCTTCACTTTGCGTACATTTGTCAAATACAATTTCCCTATTCCGCATGCTAGTTTCATATCAAATTTAATACATTGGTATTTAAAATTCTAAGTGGACTGTGGTTGTAAAAGACTAAGTGATTTCGTCTCAAATTGAAAATTATTTCTAATTTTTGTAATAATTACACAAATTTAGGATTTGTTCAGATCGACATTAACGCCTGTTAAAAAAGTTCTTGATGACGAAAATATGAAAAAATCTGAAGTTGATGAAATTGTACTTGTTGGCGGTTCTACTCGAATTCCGAAAGTTCAGCAACTCATAAAAGATTTCTTCGATAAAAAAGAACCTAGCAAAGGAATTAACCCCGACGAAGCGGTAGCTTATGGCGCGGCTGTTCAAGCTGGTGTACTTAGTGGTGAATCCGACACAGGTCCATATTTAAGTTTTCTATAATTGAGCTGCGTATACTATTAGTACAACTAAATTCATTGGTTAATTTTATTTAATGTGAATATTCCACTTTACAGCGTGTTACTCTAAAATTGAATTTCTGCAGCATTATATAATATCATTTAGGCGATCTCGTTTTATTGGATGTGTGTCCACTCACTCTGGGAATTGAAACGGTTGGTGGCGTGATGACTAAACTCATTTCGAGAAATACGGTTGTACCCACAAAGAAATCTCAAATTTTCTCCACTGCTCAAGATAATCAACCCACCGTCACAATTCAAGTATTTGAAGGTTGCTTTTAATTTACTTCTACTGGTTTTAATATAATTTTAGGTGAGCGAGCAATGACCAAGGATAATCATCTTTTGGGAAAATTCGACTTGAATGGTATTCCTCCCGCACCTAGAGGTGTTCCACAAATTGAAGTTACCTTTGAAATAGATGTCAACGGCATCCTTAAAGTTAGTGCAGAAGACAAGGGAACCGGGAAAAAGGAAAAAATTACAATTACTAATGATCAAAACAGATTGTCTCCTGAGGACATTGAGAGAATGGTGAAAGAAGCAGAGCAGTTTGCAGATGATGATAAAAAATTGCGTGAAAAGGTTGATGCTAAGAATGAACTTGAATCGTACGCCTACCAAATGAAGAACCAAGTAAATGACAAAGAAAAATTGGGTGGAAAACTCGATGAAGATTCCAAAGCAACCATTCTTAAAGCAGTCGAAGATGCTATTTCATTTTTGGAATCAAATCCCGACGCTGATGTTGAACAACTAAAAGCTAAAAAGACTGAAATTGAAGGAATAATTCATCCAATCACAAGTAAACTCTACGAAGGTGCTCAACCACCCCCACCACAAGGAGAAGGCGAAGCTCCTCATGATGAATTCTAATTAGGTTTTGTAAATTATTAGCTGAGTTTTAACTCAGTAAGTTTTGTTAATAGAACTACCCAAAATTCTTTGTAATTGGTTTTTCAAATAATACATTTTATTTCCATGAATGTGGATTATCCTTTGTTGGAATAATTAATATTCAAGTCATGCCGTTGATTTACTATTAATACGATCCAAACACTAAACATTTGTGGCAATCTAATCAGTTCAACTTTAAATTAAATTAGGAAATTCCGCTCCTGTGTAGTGTGTTCTTTTTAATTTCAACTACCTTCATTGAATTCCGGGCATACAATGTATGTTTTTTATTAACTTAAAATCTTGACATAATAAGACTGGATGTTTTTCTTAATTTTGGGAAAGCGCGCATTATTAAGCTTTTCGGATACACAATTTTTAATTAATTTTTATCATCAAGAGTACAGTTTATATCCGAGGTACAAAAAGGTTACAAAGCTAAATGGAGCGCGGCTGTTGAGCCTAGGTCCGAAATATCTGCACACCGACGTAGAATAAGATAACCGAAACTAAGTCAGCAATATCAGAATACCTAAGGAAATGTGGATTAAATTATGACATCAAAATTTTAGGATCAACCATTCCCAAAAACTTAAGTAATCGAAATTACATACATAAGATCAATGCAACCAAGTCAACACCAAAGATGATTACATATATCAGCACAAATTACCTCTAATCAACGTCTAATTATATATGTCTTAATTAAATAATGCATATTTAGGGGGAAAATTTTGTAAATTGACGATGCTTAAGTTGAGCGAAATATATCTCATTTAGTCAAATATTTATATTAAAATTACTAAAGATCCTTAACAAAAATAAGACATATAATTGTTCAAAATTGTCTTACTAAATATACATTCTTAAATTACAATGTCAACTAATATATTCAATTGACTAATTACACATCAATTCAATCCACGTCTACAAGAAATGCAATTGTCAAAAATTGGCATAGTAATATCAAGCGCCCATCAATTTCATATATTATATGTTACGGATCCGGGTCTGAATTGTACGAATTACAACAGGCCAGACAAGGTTATGGTTTAAATGGCCCAGGCTTGAAATCACGCTCCGAGTACAAATTTGGTATGCCATTTGTTTTTAAATGATTCATACAGAAACTTAAATTTTCGAAGACCGTATCAGCTCCGTAAACTATTAATCTATAGATTAATGCTAAAAAAACTTAGTCTTAAAAATACTGAAAAAACGTACAAAAAATTCTGATAGCAAAAAGTCCCAAAGTTCACGAAATTTCATCTATTAAATATTTAGGGGTTACATTTGATTCAAAATTACTATTTAATGAACATGTAAAGTCATTACAAATGAAAATTGCTATTGGTATCTAAACTATAAGCCGTGTTTTAAACCAACTCCCAGAAAATGCAATTCTGCAACTACTATTTTCTTTGGTAATTAACCATTTTAATTATAGTAGTATTTTATTTTCAAACATACGCGAAGAACTATTTAAAAAACTTGAAATTCAATATAAATGGGAAATGAATGTTTGTAAAAGAAATTCTAGAGATTTGAAAAGATGTATTTATAAATCAATCCTAAGTCCTAAACAGTTAATTCAAATAAACACCGCCACTAAAATTTATAAAATTGCTTCCACCTTGTAATTACATAAAGTTCCCAGAATTTTCAAACAAGTTGAAAGAAAACAAAATAATTTACTATAACCAAGTATAAATCTAAAATTAAATAACATTCGTTTATTAATAATGCAATAAAACAATGGAATGAGTTCAATGTAATAAAAACTTTTTTGACTATAGTCGAAAGACTAACATTGTGGCACCTCCCAATAGTCAACTTATTGTAATTTTGAAAGAAAATGGGAATTTTGATTTTAAATAACTGCACTTTCATCTTAAATGTCATTAATAAATAAACTATATAATTAAGGATCTGGCTTTAGTGCGTTCTTCACTTAATTTCATTGGCAACAGCTGTTTCATAAAGATTGATATAATTTCCAATATTACTTCATGTGGATTGCAACGTGCAAATCGGGTTAAATATTTACATAATGCACGCACATGAATGAGCTGTTTCATACACTTTGCATTGGGAAATGCATATGAACCCTCTATTGGCTCATTTTTATGTAATAGAATGTCAAAATATTTTTTCGTTTTAACATTCTGTTGAATGCAATATAAATGGCAATCAATTTCTTCGGAAAGCCTCTTCCAAAGGTTGATTTGATAACATCATTATGATGTAAAATTTACTTTAGAGATCGCAACGTACAAATTGGGTTAAATGTTTACATAATTTTCTAGCATCACTTGTTTGTTGTTTATGAATGGTCAATGAATTTTCAATTTTCTTTGGTGTGGGATATGACGTCAAAATATTTTTCGTCACCTACATTTGATATGTAATTATAGCAATTCCACTTAAAAATACTAATAGATTCCATGTATATTCAATGAAATTTGCGCAGACACATATCTTTGACTATTAGTCAAAATATTTGACTAATAGGCAAAATAATACAAAACCGCAATTTTGACTATAGTCAAAACAATAATCGTGTGGCACCCCCTTAAGATGTACAACTCAAGAACAGTACAGGAAAATATTTATTAAATTATTTGTAGTTTGTAAATGTAACCAAGAAACAAACAATTATCGGTGATAACTAAGCTCGAATGAAGAAAGATGCATTATTTATAGTCTTAATACATTTGTAAACTTAATACATGTTTTTGTACATGAAAATTTAATTTTGTTTTGTTGCTGAAAGATGTTAATCCAAATATAGTGTAATGGAGTTGATGATAAACTATCTTGAGCACAGAACACTTTTCGTAGTTACTACTAATTGTAGTAGTTGTAGTAGTAAAATACTTAAATTGTACAAAAAAGGCTCTAAAACATAGAAAGATTATTATAACGATCATAGTGATCTTTTACAAATTTCAAAATAATGGATTCAGTTCACTCTTAAAAAACTCAATTAAGATTAAAAAATTTCATCGAAATGTAAATCTTGACTGCAAGGAGCTTATTGGGCAGTATAAATCTTTAAAATGATGCAGAATATTTGCATCATATTTGATTGCATTAGACGATCTTTATAGGAACTACTATTGCGAATCTACTTCAGGCATCTATATTGGAAAGTTTCAAGCTTTTGGAATACTACATTGGATAGATACCAGCTTTCAGATGCATACATGGTATAGTTTAAGTTATGTGGTAACTGGAACACTCTAAATGATATATTATGCAAATTACCAGAAGCAAAAATAAACACGAATTCAAAAACATTTTCTGATCATATTATGAAACAAGGTGCGATAAGTTTATAATATACGACATCAACAGTTCATACACCAATGTTCCTCTAGAAAAAGCAATAGACATAGTAATAGAAATTTTAAGAAGCAAAGACATAACGATTTACGATCTACAACGCGAAAGCTTAGCCAAAATCTACACTTAAAATCAATGACAAAGATATCCGATAATCCAAATGTTATCTAAAAAATCAATTGCACCTGTGGTGAAGATTATATTGGATATAGTAGCAGACAAATAAGCAGAAGAATAAAAGAACAGGAAACTAAGTCAATAATATCAGAACACCTAAGTAAGTGTGAATTAAATTATGACATCAAAGTTTTAAAATCTACCATCCCCTACAATTTAAAAGTAATCGAATGTATTTACATAAGATCAATGCGACCAAGTCTTAACACCAAAGATGATTACACATATATCAGCATAAATTATCTCTAATTGCATAATAATATATTTTAATTAAATAATGCATATTTAGACGGAATTTTTATAAATTGACAATGCTCAAATTGAGAGAAATACATGTATATCTCTTTTAGTCTAATGTTTTTGCGAAGTTCAATTAATATAACATAGCATATTTTAAGCCTTTTTGTGATATGCACTTTCCATTTTAGGTCATCACTCAGTCAAAACAGAGATCCTTTACAACTGAAGAAGCATAAAGTGATTCAAAATCAATTGTAAAGAAATCATTAGGCGCAGGTCTACCAAACACAATGAAACTTTGCTTGTGTTGAGAATCGTCTCATTGCGAATACACCATTTAAGAAATATTATCGTATTAGTTTTAACAATCATCACTAAATTACAATATTCTTTTGTAAATAAATGTACAATAATAAAATTTTTAATCATTTAAAGAGAAACTGGTAATGTTGTTTTCTAGAAGAAGTTGTTGATTGTATATGGTGTGTTTGAAAAGTTCTCAGACTGCCTCGATAAAACAATAACTATGAAAAATTCAAAAATAATGACTTTCATTTTATAAAGCATAGTCACCACCACATGCAATAACCAACTGGCAATAGTCTATCAACCGCTTAAGTTCCGCTGTCATCCTTTCTTCTGATTGCTGCCTGAGCGCCTGCGTCGCGTAATCCGCTATCTCTGCACCACTGGAAAACTGAACTGTCCTGAATGCCTGTTTCAGAATTTTGTTGACCCAGCGATCGCAGAGGTTCAGGTCAGGACTATATGGCGGCTGTTTAATAAGTGTGACACCCCGTCGTTGAAAGAATTGGTTGGTTTCCACTGATGAGTGACAGCGCGCATTATCGTGTTGCCACCAGAGGGAAGACAGGTTGGTTGGGCGTGTACGCAGCTTTCGCCACTTGTCTCCAGTGTGTTTGACAAAAGTGACATAACGCTCAGAATCGACAGTCTCACGTGGTTCCACCGCATCTATAGAAATCTTGCCATCTGCCGTGTAAGCAAGGAGTAGAAGCGCTTTGCGATTTGTCAGTTGAGGCCGCACCACCGTCGGTTTTGGCTGTTTAGCAGCAAGCCACACCATGTTTTGCGCTTTAGTGTTGGGAGTGTTAAACAGTGCCCACGTCTCATCCTCCGTGCACCAATATTTGCAACAGTCTGCTAAAGAATGAGTTTGGAAACGTGCTACCACATTCGAGATGAGCTTGCTTGTTCGCCTCTGTAAGGTGGTGAGGAATCCATTGCGAGCAGACCTTGTGCAATACGAGGTTGTCGGTGAGAACTGATCTTGCTGCATCTTTGCAATGTCCAGCGTAGAGGCTATACACCTGAGGCTGACATGGGCATCGTCTTCTATCATTTTTCGAATCCTAATAACGTTCGCTTCTGTTGTGACTGCAGAGGGTCGACCTGATCTCGGATCGTCCTTAAATGAATTCCTGCCTGCAGTTAAGCGACTGTACCAGTCAAAAACTGTAGCACGAGATGGCGTGTTGTCCAGGTTAGCCTCCTGTAGTTGTCGATAGACTGCTGTAGCACTGACTCCCCGTCGAGATTCGATGAAAATGTAAGCTCGAATATTCTCTTTAGAGAGCATTATTGAATTGACGCACTAGATAAAATCACATGTATAAAAATGATTCTCTGCTAAGCGCATGAGCTGTTATCAGTAATGAGTCATTGTCACTCAGATATGTATTCGTCACTCTACTGCATGCATATGCTGTCGGTGTGCATTGCTGCTTTATATAATAATTACCGAGATAGTCTGAGAACTTTTCAGACACACCATATATAAAGTGATACTTGTGCGATTAATACATTTAATTATTCTATGTCTATGCGCAGAATATATTATTTTGAGTGAAAGTTTATAATTCTGCAATTTATTAATAAAACACTGAATAAAATATCTATATTAATTTGGTTTCATTTAGAGCTGTAAGAAGCAAAAATGGCAATTTTCCAAATATGTAGCATGCTGAATATATACATACTTAAAACTTTAGGGATTTCAAATTTTCATTCATAACTACTTAATCGCATTAGAGACTATGTTTCTCACAATTATTAATGCAAAAGATTAATTAAATAGCTCAATGTCTGCCTAAGTTTATATGCATAGATATGTTTGAAATATGCAGAATTGAAATGCTTCGCAATAAGCTATTTGTAGTATTCAGCTGCAATGTGATGTCATAATAACCGTTAAATATACTGTAAACCTTTGCGTAAAAAACAGGCTTTTAACGTAAACTTCACCGTTAACATTTATTCGCGTATTTATTCCGAGTGCAAGTTTGGCAAT
>CABFPE010000116.1:881725-896664 GCA_900660155.1 Hofstenia miamia | reverse complement strand
GAGATATATATATATATATATATATATATATATAGTCCCCGCCAAAAGTTTAAGACCACCAGGAGAAGCATTGAAATGAAAGGAAAAACTGACTCAAATATAAATATACAAAAGAAAAACAAATAAAAAATTCAAAATAAATCAAAGGAATAGTTTCTCAATACCTCTTTGGCCTGCTACATGCCTTGATGACTGTCTGAACTTGACGATGAAAACTCTCCGCTAAAACCACACAATACTCTTCTGGAATCTCAGTTGTTCAAGAATGCAAAATGGCTGATTTTAGATAATCCAAGTTGATCAGCTGCTGTTTTATGACCAGTTTCTCAATCTGGGGAGCTCCCAGTTCAAACCAGGAGCCTGATGCTCTACCACTTGAACCACTTCATCACGATCTTAGCATGATGACATGGTGTCCCATCCTGCATAACAATGCTATACTGATGAATATCCATGAGTGTCACCAGCTTCTGATTGATTATCTTAATGTAATCCTCAGTATTGAGGCGAGTGTTTTTTGCTAGAAATGTGAGTAGGGCACTCCCTAACTTGCTAAGGCAGCCCCAGACCATCAGGAACAAAGGAAGGACCCCATCGTTTGTTTAGTGGTTTTGCTCTACTCAACAAAGTTAGCTTAGTGACGTATGCCTTAATGAGAACATAGTTTTGTTTGTATTTTATACCAGGTCCTCTTTCTGTTTTTGTGCCAATAGTTGCATTTTCTTCGCACGTTTTTTTTACAAATCCCTGCCTTTGAAAGTGCTCCGTACGCTGTTGATGTTGAGATAAGTTTGTTATGAGCACTTGCTAGATAATCCAAATCTTACTATTGTCATTGCGGGCGACTTTAATCAATCTTTCACCAATTTGCACCTGAATATCATCATGAGAGAAATTGGCATGTCGAAATGTATTAAGCTAAAAACACATGGTGGCGTAACAATGGACCAAATTACTGTTAGCAACAACAGCTCTCCTGGCCAAGTTCTACCAACTCTGGGACTTAGTACGTACTCTGTATGCGTCGCTGAGCAACATGGCAATCCACAAGTTACTGGTAGAATTCCACACTTGCTATACAATATGCGCAGCTCACATGTTCAAAATTTTGTGCGCAAGGTGGCCAATGTGGACTTTTCACCAATGTACTCTGCGAGAGACTTGGATCAAAACGTAGATATTTTTTACCGTATCGTGGAAGAAACACTTAGTGTTTTTCGCCATGAGCAAGTAGTGGTAAGTGACACTGATCCTGCCTTGATCACACCACTGTTAAAGAGGTTATATGAGAAAAGGCAGCTGTATTTTGGTAAGAACAACGCATATTCCATTACTATTCTAGAAAACTGGAGGCATCCATTAAGGCTAATAAGCTGTCATGGGCCAAGTGATGCAAAAGGGCGGACAGAATATGGGAATGTGTCAATAGTAGTAAGACAGGGTCGCATTACGTGGATATTTTTTACCTTTGACCCTGGCGGGCATGTCTGGCATGGCTATGATGTAATTGTATACTTTGACCGTCTGTGTATCTCTGACGTAATTGGAACATATTCTATTTTGTTTTAATATTTGTTGGCAAACACATTTGTTTGTAGTCTATTGTTTAAATGTAACCAATTTTTTTATTCATATACGTTTTTGGAATTACATAATTAATAAGTCAAAAATCCCATGAGATTGTTTGCAGTCTATTGTTTAAAATGTAACCAATTTGTTTACTAATATAAAAGAACCAATAAAATTTTAAAATGTAAGCAATTTCTTATATATGGTGTGTCTGAAAAGTTCTCAGACTGCCTCGATAAAACAATAACTATGAAAAATTCAAAAATAATGACTTTTATTTTATAAAGCATAGTCACCGCCACATGCAATAACCAACTGGCAATAGTCTATCAACCGCTTAAGTTCGCTGTCATCCTTTCTTCTGATTGCTGCCTGAGCGCCTGCGTCGCGTAATCCGCTATCTCTGCACCACTGGAAAACTGAACTGTCCTGAATGCCTGTTTCAGAATTTTGTTGACCCAGCGATCGCAGAGGTTCAGGTCAGGACTATATGGCGGCTGTTTGATAAGTGTGACACCCCGTCGTTGAAAGAATTGGTTGGTTTCCACTGATGAGTGACAGCGCGCATTATCGTGTTGCCACCAGAGGGAAGACAGGTTGGTTGGGCGTGTACGCAGCTTTCGCCACTTGTCTCCAGTGTGTTTGACAAAAGTGACATAACGCTCAGAATCGACAGTCTCACGTGGTTCCACCGCATCTATAGAAATCTTGCCATCTGCCGTGTAAGCAACGAGTAGAAGCGCTTTGCGATTTGTCAGTTGAGGCCGCACCACCGTCGGTTTTGGCTGTTTAGCAGCAAGCCACACCATGTTTTGCGCTTTAGTGTTGGGAGTGTTAAACAGTGCCCACGTCTCATCCTCCGTGCACCAATATTTGCAACAGTCTGCTAAAGAATGAGTTTGGAAATGTGCTACCATCGCCTGCGCACATTCGAGACGAGCTTGCTTGTTCGCCTCTGTAAGGTGGTGAGGAATCCATTGCGAGCAGACCTTGCGCAATCCGAGGTTGTCGGTGAGAACTGATCTTGCTGCATTTTGCCAATGTCCAGCGTAGAGGCTATACACCTGAGGCTGACATGGGCATCGTCTTCTATCATTTTTCGAATCCTAATAACGTTCGCTTTTGTTGTGACTGCAGAGGGTCGATCTGATCTCGGATCGTCCTTAAATGAATTCCTGCCTGCAGTTAAGCGACTGTGCCAGTCAAAAACTGTAGCACGAGATGGCGTGTTGTCCAGGTTAGCCTCCTGTAGTTGTCGATAGACTGCTGTAGCACTGACTCCCCGTCGAGATTCGATGAAAATGTAAGCTCGAATATTCTCTTTAGAGAGCATTATTGAATTGACGCACTAGATAAAATCACATGTATAAAAATGATTCTCTGCTAAGCGCATGAGCTGTTATCAGTAATGAGTCATTGTCACTCAGATGTGTATTCGTCACTCTACTGCATGCATATACTGTCGGTGTGCATTGCTGCATTATATAATAATTACCGAGATAGTCTGAGAACTTTTCAGACACACCATATATAACATGTTTTTTGTACCTGCACATGCTCATGATAATACCACACACCACGGATGGCAAACTCAACAGAGCTGTCGCCGTTCCTGGTTTTAGAATACGGCATGGCACGGTTTTTGTTGAGTTTTCTGATGTAAGTAAAACCTTCTTGGGTGTTGCCTGAAGTCATTGGTAACTCAAAATCTTGGAGCAGCTATTCTTCAAAAATGTAGAAATCGGATCTTGACAACATCATGTTGCAAGAGCCTTTTATAAGAGTAACTGACAAGTTTTGCATTCAGATCAAGTTTAAGAATGGAAAGGTCAGGATTAGAGCCTTTTACATCGTTACCAAATAAAAATGGTAAGGACGAAACACAAGTGATAAAAACTATAACAAAGAGTGGACCTAATCGCGAGCCCTGGGGCACACCAATTTTAACAGCTGCATATTTTGAGTCATAATCAGGCTTTCCAATTTTGCCGTTAACAGCAAACAGCAATTCTTCTGCTGCTAACATCAGCTGTTAACAGCCTTGGTATTTTCTTAGAGAGAATAGATTAAAAAATTCCTAGATAGGCTCCGACATTGCATGGCTGGGTTTTTTTGATGGTTTTAGATAATGTGAAAATATTGAAAAATAGACTTTAAAATGCATTTCTTGTAGATTTTAAAATATTTTATTTTTCGTGCTCAACATTTTGTTAATTAACCAATCAAAATCAGTTTTGAAAATCTAAGGAAGGCCATTCCACAATGTCCTCTCTTGCATTCGCTAGTGGATAGGAGACAATAACATTCTTTTAAACCGAGTTAAAAGAAAGGCAATGTACTTTGAAAGAAATTATTAAATTCTAAACATGAACCTCAAACCGAATTTTACAATGGATATCATTTCTACAAAACATATAACACAAAAAACAAATATAAACATAAATAAAAGCAGTAGTAAAAGTGGCAACAAGTCGTCTGATAGTATTACTGTACAAATCATCTAAGATATAAGGTAATAATACCCGATGCTTTGTAAATGTTTAGAGAATTTTACCAAATGAAAGTTGATCATTCTTTCTAGACGTTGATAAAAAGCGAGAAATGCAAATTTATAAATGGGCATAGCACAGAGCACATTGTGAAGTGACTTACGATAATAAATGTATATTCAATAGTCTCCAAATATAGATACAATTGATGCGTTAAAACAACCTCTATCAATGGGGTTTGTTTATGCACTTGAGGTTGCAATTTTCTTTATCAATGATTTCAACACTGGTCTGAAATCTGATCGTCTTTGATGCGCATCAGTGCCGTACGCAAGGGGGCATGATGGAGTTCTTCCCGTCAGGTTTTCAAAATTGATTTTGATTGGTTAAATAAAAAATGGCAACTTCGTGAAATACATTTTTTAGTGTTGAAGTTGATTTTAACTTCTCACGTCGATCCTTCTTTGATGACATCGTCAGACTGTTATACGGAAAGAAATATTAAATTATTTAATCGTACAGCTAAAAATTCCGTTAAGGATCTTGGAATTACTTTTACTTCAAACCTAAGTTGGACTGATCACATTCAGGAAAGAATTAGAAAGTCTACACCAAAATTTGGAATTATCAAAGAAATATTTCTTATTCAACATCAATAAGAGTAAAGTCAACCTCCTATATGAGTTTGATTAGCAATAGATTACGGAATGGTATGAAAATTAAACAAATATGTTAAGTCTTGAAAATTTTCAGAAGATTTTTCAGGATAAATTGGAGAAGCACCTATGTATCTTCCCTTCAAGCTTTAAATATATTTCCAGTATCTCTAAGAATTCAGTGAAATGATGTCTACTGCTAGATAGATCTTCTTTGGAATGTTGATTTCACTACATTACAACACATATCATTTCATTAGTCTTCTAAATTTAGAGTAATTTACTTTAAAAACAACGACTAAAGTTAAATCTGATCAAAAATTTTTTCATATATCATGTAGACTGGCAATTTATTTATATCATATCAAGAAATTGCTAAAAAATATTTTTAGCCCTCTTGTTGCCAATACTAATTACGTTTTAAAATGACGTACTCGTCTGAAATGAAAATTGAGAATGTTATCAATGTGATTTAAAAACTTTTTACTGATTTCAATACAATTTGTGATTGTATATATTCATAAATAACAATTAACTAAAAGTAAAAGAAATGAAAAAGTGGAATGTTTAACTGTTCCTGAACTTTTGAATCCGTAAACAGCTAATTGAAATCTTATTGATTCAATTACAAATTTGTCGAATGCTCCTTCTATACACTTGATTGCTGCTCCAATCCATATAAATATAATAAATTTAAATACATTAAAAAATGTAGTGAAAAATATAGGACATGACAATGAAAAAATAGGACATATTGTGAAAGGTATTTCGAATGATAACTCTTCGCCTGAACGCCTATGACAACTACGATAAAATTAATAGAACTGAAGATGTTAAAGATTTAGTAATTTCTTACACACATTTTGGGTTTTTTTGCTAAAGCAGTGATTTTTAAACACGTTCGTTCCATTTTGCATATTGCCATCAATTTGCACAACTACTATGCTTTATATGTACTCTGAGATTGATTAGTATCAAACGAATCTATAGTGTTAACCATCAGTTAAGTGGTTATCAATCCGCTAAATTTACAAACACAGCCTTAGGCCTACGTGGCTGTACTATAATACAAACTGTCCAATTATTCCGATTTCGTCGAGAGCATCCAGATTTTGGATGAAATATCCCGAATCCAGACGCGTAATTCGTAAGCTTCGGAGAAAACCCAATATTTAAAGCGAGTGTAAAAAAATTATATACTGCTTTTTCCTTTGAAAATAAATAAATTCCTTTCTTAAAACACTTAGAGTACGTAAATTTTCTATAAATATGGATATCATTCAATAATATTAGTCATTATATTATTAGTATAATATTCTATAGACTATCTGGTTCCAATCTGTCCATCAGCAATATTTCAATCTACATTAAATCATCGAGGAAAAAGTAGGTCCTCTATCTTTCACCTATGCATTAAATCGTATTTTATTGAATATCAAGATGTTCTATTTCTTACATCTTTGAAATTCCTAAAATCGTGCCCGAAATCCTGAGGACGGATGGAAATAGGTTGGACAGTCTGTACAATACATTCATGTATATATTTAAAAACAGAAAATAGACAACTTTTCAAAGTATAAGAATAAGTCAATAATTCATTTACATACATTGCTCAAAAGCATTTCTTCCAAAAATAATCCATAAAACAACCTTATTCATATGAAACAGTAAGATTTGCAAGAGGCTGTTTTAAGAATTACAGGGGAGATGGAGAGATGCACATTGAATTTCCATATCAGACACTAGTTCAGGTCTGAAAATGGATCAAGATATGTTGAACAAAACCAACCCAACATTTGTCGGACATTGACAAAGCATTGGCTAAATATCAAGATGATTTGGATGAAATCATTCAGACGGAGCCAATTACATTGAAATTGAATTTTAGAACATTGATATTTGCTATTTACACATTCAATATTATCAGGTATCGTATAGGATTTTTACGTCAATAAATATGCATAAATATGTCCTAAAATATGTACTTAAAATACCACAATATGTCATTGAATGTGAATTAATGAAGACGTAAAACCATCAAATTACTCAATTTCAAGTGCGTTCCACATGATCACCATGTTAATTTTCAAGTTTTCCGTGAATCTTTGCTTTTGGGGTACCAAAATTAGGCCAAATCCACTAAAACATCGCTCAATATCCAAGCTGATGGTTGCAGCAAACTTAAAATTTCTAATTTTCGAGATTGGATGGCTGAAAAAAAAGTTTGGACCAGTCGGAAGTTCCTGACGCAGTGTTCTTCCATAATTCAGCACAGTCTCCAAATCCGGAATTCTATCTAAAACTGCAGTTTACTTTGTTTTGTATTCGTTCGTCCATGGATCCAAGAAATATTTCAATTAATTTTGTCGATTCTGATAATGGTAATTGAATCAGTGGTGTAATCGCTTTGAACTGAACCACGTAGATGAGCTGCAATCGATAGTTCTTGATTGTCATGAGCTCTTTCTGCTGCTGTGACTCATTGGGATCCAGCTGGTTTTTGAAAAATCGGATACCTCTTCGCAGTGCTCACAATAAAAAACCGGCATCCAACCAATATACCAACGAGTAAGTACTGGCTCTGGAGGTACAGGTAGATCAGTAATTTCAGCAAATATCCGTTTTCGTCTTGCACACTTAATAATTTCTTCATCAAGCTGATAAATTGATCAACTAGCGGGTGATTATCTCTAACTTCTTCAGCAACTCGCTGAATTCCATGTGCCGTACAAGTAATATACAAGATATTGGGAAATAAAGACTTCAAATTTCAACCACTTGCCAACATATATGCTGCTGCATCAGTGACAAATAATTTGAATTTTTTATATGGAACATTACCTTGGTAATGTGAATTCTGAGTAGAATTAACAAATTAAGTGAATGTTGTAGCATTGATTTTCTCAAATTAGACTAAGTTGTATAATACTGGTGCCTTGTCATCAGAGTTATATGAAAATATATCTTATTTAAATATATTGGCAATAAATATATTTAAATATATTTATTTTTCAACGTGAACAATGAAATATATTTATTTTAATTACATGAAAACTACCGGGAGTATATTCTTGTGCAGTACCGTGCTGGTAGACACTGCTTACATATGCACAGTGACACTTTGTGAATAATATTCTATAAAGCAGCTAAAGAATGTAAACAAACAAACAAGATTAGCTTCGCAGAGCGTGATTTCACTCAACCAGTCAGCCACAGCGATAATATATATATTTTTTAAGAAAAAATATCAGAAAATATATTTAATATAATTGTTTTTTTATTGCTGAGAAAAATATATTTATTTTTTGCAAAAAATATATTTGAATATATTTTCATACAACCCTGCTTGTCATTATCTTCTTCCAATATTCCAATGCAGACACCAGTTAGATGTTCAATAACTGAATTCCGTATAAAATCTGTTTGCTCGTAATACTGCTTTTCTACTTAATGTTTCCGAAGTGTTGAACTCAATGGAGTTTGTAATTTGGCATATTTCCCCATTAAATACTCTATATCTGAATAATCGCACTTATATAAAGGAATGTTCGCATTTTTACTAGTGATCTCACCATGTGTGTGTAAAACTCATTGGACTCACTATTGGAATCTGTGTCGAGATAAGTTTGCCTACTCCTTCTTGAAAGCACCAGTTGAGGTTGATGTTTGTTGCTTTCAATATGCTTAGCACGATTATTGCAGTCAACAATATACACACACGGCTTGCAGCGAAATTGTGCAATATCAACTATTCTAATTGGAGAATGCATTGCAGTGAATAAATTTCTTTGAAAGCAGGAGTGATATTAACGTAGTTATTGGTAAAGCTTGATATACTCAAAGTGCAGTGAATGTCATAATTATTTTATTATATACAATTTTTCATCTGTATTACCTGTCAAAAAAAATTATAATTTGATAATAAATTTTCTGTTAGAAAATAATTTCATACTGTAAAAATTTAAATAATTTATTATATATAAATTAGTATTTCATTTACAAAAAATTAAAACACGCTACTACATCAAGAAAGTCATAACATGAATCAATAGTAATGATTTATATATTTAGAAATTATTTGAAGTAGGAAGGTTTGATGATTCAAAATTCAGCCTGTGCATAACTTTCCCTTTTTCACCAGATTGAATATTTGGAACTGACTGCCATTTATCACATGTTGCAGGCATATTTTTTTACGATTATTGACATTAAGGCGTTCCATGGCAGTTGCAGGAAAGTTGATTTTAAAACGAACTGGTTGCATGGACGTGTTAATGACAGTCACAGCAATGTTGCAGGAGCGTTGAATTTACAAAATTATTTATAAATCAAAAATACATTATGTCAAAACGTCTTAACATTATTTTAAATATTTTAGATTCTGCAGACTTAACTGCTTTGCACCGACATTTATGACAATTCATACAGCAAATAAATACACGCAAGACAATATGCATGGCCCAAAAATAACTACTAAATCAAAAATGCTGGAATGGATAATCCATTACATTACATGACATGTAGTTTTCAAATTATAAAGTTCATTCAATTGCTTTTGCAATGTACTATATATTCTTTAGCAATTTGGTCATCATTTCGGCCAATTTAAATTTAGCATTTCAATTTTTTGAAGCTAAAAGATCATAAAGTTAAAGGCAGTTTTACAAATTTTAAACTAATATAAGTTAGTGCTGAAATTTTGCATAAATTATTCTGAATTTCCTTTGAATATATGCTGTTAAAATTATTTATAAATTTGTATTTTTGCTTTTTCAACAAATTGGCATAAAGTAATATAATTTATTGGTTTTTATATACTTTAGCGTCAAATATAAGTGGTAAATAGATAGATATTTTCCTTATTTATCTGTTCAATACTAATTAAATTTGTTTGAACTTTGGTCACAAATTCAACGCATAATGTGTTCATTACAAATTCTACCAAAAATTCAACATTACTGAACAGAAAATGTTATTGAGACCTTAAGAATTATACGCTTAAATTTTGAGGCATCTCAAATTAAAAATACCCTTCTTGTCTTAAAAATGATACAAAGTAGAATTTCAACATTAAATTAGCACATGAAGTATTCTAGGATATATAAAATGAAAAACCTTTATTGAATAAGAATAACAAGATTATGTTTTACCGCAATTCAATCTTGTGTGACCTTGCCCACTAGTTATTGACGTTCCAAATTTTTGATGAAATTTTCTAAAACAACTAAAATAATTCTAAGTGCTCTCAATTGTTCAAAAAATGTAAAAACGCTCTAAACATTATACAAACATGCGGAAATTTTGTCCAGGTTTGATGAGGAAAGGTATACAGAACGCAGAATCCCATTCCACATTGGCTACACCACTGTTTGTACCCCAAAATGATTTGTGTATATAACAAAAAATCAAAGATTATATATATATATATATATATATATAAGCAAAATATTCCTAACTTATCAAATAAAACAAAGCATTGTTTTAATTTTGGCCGGTAATTTTACAGGCCTTTTTGAAATTTTTAAGCAGCTGCAGGCCGGGAAATTCCCAGCCGGTCAGTAGCCGATTTCATCTTGCTTGAATATTATAATAAGCCTCCGCGGCAAGGCTGCAGGCGGTATTGCATTTAAACATCAATTAAAATAATAAAAAGGATTTCTTAAAAAATCGATGTGAAGAGATTTTAAAAAGCAACCACCAGAGATTATCAATGTAATTTATGGCACTGATCCTGTTCTGTCTTCAACCTGATTTGCGATGCCTCAAGCCTTACCCGAGGTTTAACCTTAGCAGATTAATCCTGATAGACCTGATCTAAAAATTCTGACCTGACTCAATTTAATCGAGGAAAAATATTTTGGCAAACGACATATTTCAAATTTTAACACTAATACTGTTTTTTAATATGTTGCTCAAATCGCTTATAATGACACATGGCATCAACAAAATTCTTGTCTTCCTTTGAAATTTTCTTCTTTGGAGAAGGGGAATTAATTGCTTGATATAGAAGGTACATCAGTTCCTTGAATTGTAATGATATCATGAGTTCCAGATGCTCGCTCTAAAAAAGTTGTGCATTTGAAAGGCTTTCCAAAAACGCGGCATTTTTTCAAAGCAGGTCCAACCTGATGTCCTTCCACCCGTTTTCTTCATTAAGAAAACGTTTGCAATAACAAAGCAAGAATACCTGTAGTTTTTCAGATTGTTGAAATTTTAAAGAGAATATAAAGAATAATTTTTAAACTTGCCATAGGGTATTTTTGTAAACACACCTGCCCGTAAGAGGTTCATGGGTATTCATACTCCAGAAGGCCCACCTGAATACCCATATGCTTAAATTCAACAACTAATGGACATAACACAATACAAAATTATGCAAAACCAGTGTTTTTGTCGTTGGGCATCTAAAAGGATTGTTCGTTTAGCTGTGATGATTTTGGTAACAGCTAAAATCATATACTAGAATAGATATTTAAGTAACCTATTTTATGCTCAGACGCGGTTTCAGTGAGTACAGTCATCCCCTTCCCAAACGATCTAACCATAATATGTGATTATTTCAATATAAAAAAATTTTTTGGTGATTTTCATACAATAGAAATAATTTTTTGAACAATTTTATGCTTTGCGATTAATAAAAAATGTCTTTAAAAGACTAACTTTCATGTTTATTTTTTCTATGGTTTATGCCAAACAAAAAAATTTTTAGAAGTCTCAGTAAAATGCATGGGGCTTATAAAGTCGCAATTACCCCAAAATCTATCAAATATTTCCTTTAAAAAAATGCAGCCCCACAATGCACATTGCTTCACCATACAAAAAGATTTCGTGACGATAGAAAAATGCAAACCAATTTAGAGTAATCGCTAAAAATATTGTTTTTTCTATGCATTCTTGAGAAAATATAAGGGCGAATAAAATGCAAATTACTCCAAAACCTGGCAAACATATTCTTTGAAGAAAAGCAGCGCTACAATGCACATTGCTTCATCATTCAGAAAGATTTCGTGACGGTAAAAAATGCATAGCAATTTAGAGCAATCGCTAAAAATATTTTTTATTCCATATAAAATCAAGCTATGTTACGACTGACCATGGGGTACCCCAAGGCACTGTATTTGGCTCTATTTAATTTGCAATTTTGTAAATGATACAATAAAACATGTTAAAAACAGCGACATTTACCAATATGCCGACGACACATGCCTAGTAAGTACCGCAAAAAATGCTTTTGATGCTACAAAAAACTTCCAAACACATGTAGCAAAACTAAACACTTATTTTACAAATAATCAACTAAAACTAAATATTGACAAAACTCAATTTATATTTTTTTCACTGAAGGCACAAAGAAATCTAATAAGTGATATAGAACTAAAGATAAATAATAAGCCAATAAAGCAAAGTGATTCCGTCAGCTATTTAGGAGTGGAGATAATGAATTAAAATTTGAAAAGTTTTACTGAATAAGATTCAAAAAATGACTGCAGGCATTAAATATTTTTATCACTTACTCAATGTAATATCAAGCAATTATCATAAACAACTGATACATGCTTTCTGTTTGTCTCATTTTCAATACTGTTCTTTTCTTTTAACTAACCTAAATTCGAAACATTGTATGCTTCTATCGAAGACATTTAATTGGTGTATAAAAACTCTAAACTTTGCACAAAAGCATGATGAAGCATCAGTATATCGTAATAAATATAAAATATTATCTCCATTCTACCAAATTCATCTGCATATGCTATCTATCTTATTTAAATTCAAATCTATCCTTTTCCTTAATGACTATATTAAATTAAATGAGCGATCACAAAAATTTCTGCTTAGATAAAATTTTTAATGGCTTTCATCACATATCAATTAAATTGTGGAATAATTTAGATTATGAAACGCGAATAGAAAAAACTATAAAAAATTTAGAAAAAAGTTGAAGCAGTTTCTTCTAATAAAACAATATACATTAGGGGACGGTAATACACTTCATGCATTCGAAACATACATCCAACATTGAGCACCTACACAAACATTCACACAAACATTGATAATATTATTATATATTGTACTTATTAATTTGTAGTTATTTATTTGTTTATATTTTATTTTTCTTTTGTCATGTGTTAGTTTGTAGAATTCTGTATACATTGCGCAATAAATTTGCTTTTGACTCTTAAGATGACTCACGAAATCAATTCTCGTACGCCATCGCGTGACAGAAATTTTTTGTAGCAAGAAAATATTTCGTGTAATGGAAAACCTACCGTGTTGTCAGGGGTGCAACTAAACGAGGCCGTTTAGAATCCTAATTTGACCGTTTATCAGCTGAAAGGGAATTTGAAATACATAATGCAAAATAGCTTTATACAAATCACATTTATTTTAGTTTTTTATAAAATTGTGTGTTTTCTTTAGTGGTCTATACAATATTGAGGTTATGTTTTAAGTATTATTTGTATCATACAGGGTTTTCGAGTACTTGAACTGTTAAGATCTCGAACTTGAATAAGTTCGCAAGATGCGATCAGAAAAATTCGGAAGAGAAGTCATCACAACACAATCGAAAATGCACAAGAAAGTGTCGTAAAAATTGAATTAATATAAATTTTCATTTCTTTATCAATCGCAAATAACTATTTTTTAGCTTAGAACATTCGGATTTATTGCATTACAAATGCTCAAATATTTATCAAATTCAAACGTGGCGATTCTGTTTAGTTATATTTTATTTGTGCAAATTGTTTGAAGATCTAATTTGTACTATATTGATCGAACATAGTGATATGGTATCACATCCATATTTGTATGGAAAGTCATTGGTTCGATTCCAATCTGTTCGTTAGGAAACGATAATATTCAAAACAAAAATGTACTATATTTGATGTATTGATTGAATTTAAGATTCAGTGGGATTCAAAACCACAAAATTCCATGTGTATGTAGCAATGGCTGTGTTATTTACACCACAAATCTCTAATGAACGCATTAAAAAATTGAATGCTTAAGAAATTACAACAATATGCAACATACAGTGGAATGAATTTTTGATACTTTTATTCTATGAAATTTAGATTAGTACTTTGATGTTTGAGTCTCTTTTAGAAGTCAGAAGTTATTTGTAATCCAAATTCATTCAAGAAAAAAATGTTCCATTTGTAAAATATCAAACAGATTCAGTTAAGGCTACTGCTATGAAAAATTTTTATGTCCCTTTCAGCTGGTGAGCGGACAAATTAAGATTCCAAACGGCCTCGTTCAGTGGCACCCTGCTGTCAGTATTTTTTATGATGAATAATTCCTTTCATGTGAAATAGCTCCGTTCTGCCATGTAACACAACGTTGTCGTAAATGTATAATATGATTTCAAACCAATTTTGATTTGTTCAGAATATGTACATCCGAATTAAATTCATTAACAATTTGACGGGTTTAATATTTACTAAAGTAAATTCTAGTTGGAATAGTTTTGATTGGTTTATATAAATGAAAACATGCTGATTTCAATCGCAATAGGACGGATCAATATAACTTCTGTTTCAAGTTTGAAAACTTTATCATGTGTAACTTGAATTAGAGAATAACCCCAATGACATGGAAATGAAAAAATGATTCAAAATATGGCATAATCCTAGTAATTCAAAAAAAATTCAGTAATTTTATAAATTTGTATTGAAAATGTACTATGATTTCAATTGCATTAGGATGGGTCAATATAAGATCTGTTTCAATTTTGAAAACTTTATCATGTGTAACTTGAATTTGAGAATAACCCCAATGCCATGGAAATAAAAATAATGCAAAAGTTTTACTTATAAACACATATTTGTAAAAGTGTGCATGTATTACGATAGGGACATAAATTTATTTAAGTCTGAGTGAGAGCAGAGATGACGTCACTCAAGGTGTGTTATAATTTCTTCATATGTTGTATATATAACCTCAATATTTTAAACTCTAAAATAACTATTCATCATCAATTCAATGAGTTCTTAAATAATTACTATGCTCAAACACCAACTTGCAAAAGAAATATTTATTGTTTCTGCTCTCATCTCCACCTCTTTCTTACATAGCCTACACTTATCACTTACTTCTACTCTTCTGTCTATATGCTTCTTCACCCAGTTTGTTCTTATTGCTTGCTCTTCACTCTCAGTTCTTATCTTCTTTAACTCCTTAGTGACCTCTAGTAGGGATCCTCTAGGTTGCTATTCTACATATT
>CABFPE010000116.1:860930-879346 GCA_900660155.1 Hofstenia miamia | reverse complement strand
CATTGAAAATCAAAATTCCATGTGCCACAGCTCTTTTCATCTTGGTTGATCCAAACACTCAAAATGGATTTATTTGAAAATGTGTTCCCATTGAAAAAAACATGTATCTGCTTTTCTTTCTGACAATTGGCTTTGAAAACAAAGAATGTATTTGGTTCTTGACTTAATGCACTTCTATTACTAACTTTACTTTTTACAAAACTCTTTTGATTTGCAGCAAAAAATAAAGAATAGTTATTGCAAAGTAATAATATATGTAGTTTCATACATTTCAAAAGATGCTTTGTTTAGAATTTGTTCTTCATTTATTAAGCCAAAATACTTAATTAGTTATTGATAAAGTGTATATGAAATTGTCTTGAATTAATTATTTGTTATGTTTTGCTTACATTTTTTGTACAAGTAATCATATAGTGAATAAAATGGTAAGATTTAGTGAGTAAAATGGTTGGATTAAGTATTTGTTGAAAAATGAGAGACCAAGAGAAAATCTACATTTTTTAGTTCAGCAATCAATTACCAAGAATTTATAAAGTAATTAGTGTAATTATCAACTTTGAACCTAGTGTTTTAGTGCACTGAAACAGAAGACAGCAGACATGGATAAGACATTCAGCTATACATTTATGTGCTCTAAGTTTTAAATATTTATGGCAACAAGCATTTGGGGTTAATTTTATCAAGTCTGACACAGGAATAAAGCACTGTTATATTAACTTTATGAAAAGACATGCAAAGAAGAAGGAGAGAGAAAGAGTAAAGCTATGGAGGTTAGAGAATTTTTTACATTTTTCATGTTTCACTGTTTCTTTTAATCTGATTTCAATATTTATGAAAATTTTGAATTTGAAAAAAAATTTTACCATGATCAAGTTAATCAAAGAATTATGCTTATATCTGAAGAAATTGATGAAGAATATGAAGATGTATGTTCTTTGTGTATCACTGAACAGACAGATGCTGAGAATATGTTTCAAATGGAATTATCACACATTTTTGATGATGATGAAGTTCCAACTCATCATGGAGATATCCAAATTATAGTGATGTTCAAGAAGTGGATTATGAACAGGTTTTACGAATTAAAGTAATAAATGAGTGGGATTACAGTAACATTGATGATTTTAAAATTGTAATAACTAATGCAAATGGAAATTAACTTGGTCTTTTATCAGTGTGCTTCTTAATAGATTATTATTGCTTATTGAAACTATTATTGCATGCTACATCATCATTCTCATATTACAATTGAGCCTTTTCTTTGGGTTTTTTTCATAATGTATCCATTACTCACTGAAATCATCCCTATTTCTTTTAGAAATTAACTAATTGTAATCCTGGTTAACACTGATGATGAGTATTTCATGGAAAAGTAAGGGTAGCTTATAAAAAGTAGCTGGCACATGCCATTTATATTTGAATCAAGTAAAACTGAATTATTTTGAGCACACATGATATTTAGGATTGATTTAACTTTAGTTTGCCATTTTTCTAGCATATTAATGATTTTCAACCCAGTTATTCCCTCCCTTAATTATATCCTAAAATTCCAATATAAGCATCATTTATAGTTGGCATTAAGTACATTTCCATAACAATTGCTACATCAAGTTTATTTTTACCAGATCCATCCCTAGTTTATCATATGTATTAAGATGTCCAAAACTTTTCTTTTCAATCAACCATGCATTAAACACCAATGCATTTGTTATTAGATATGTAATTAGTAAAAATGTGTATTTTTTCCTAAATTAATATGGTATTAATGCAAGGCTGTACTACTCAACAATTAACAAGCAGGCTCTAAATTGTAGTATTGTATTTTTATATATTTTGACCAAATCTAATTAACAGTCAAGTTCCCAAAATTGTTACATGTGGAATACCATTCTTAATAAAAATCCACTCAGGGAGAATTCCATTTAGTTTAACTCTCTGTTTATGATACCTGCAAATGTGTTTAAGAAACCTCTGAATTTATATTTTTAATTAAATGGGCGTGGTTGATAGTCAAAGGCTTTGATAAATCTTAACATGCAACTGCTGAAATCTCATCAATATTTAGGCTATTTTTGGCAGCTGTTAGCCAGTTTCAGTTGCCTATGATAACTATTTGTATTATGTCCAGGTACCTATAAAGCATATTTTTTTCTGGACTTATAATCATTTAAGACAAATAAATATCCAACTTTCAATGACACTGTTTGCCCATTTTAAGAAATTAGTATGACTGAAAAACTCATATTTTGAGCGTTTTATGAAGAATAAGTCATGTAAAAAGGCACAAACCAACATTGCAATAAGGGAAAATATTGCTGCAAATTTTCACATATGATTATATGGTGATTTTCTCACAAAAATCCCTGTACAATATTTTAATTACTTGAAAAAGCATATTTTTATAAATTTCAAAAATGCTAAGGAATATCTGAGTGATTTTAAGACCCAAGAATCAGGTCCCTAGTTATGACTTAAGTATGTATTTATATCTGTTTTTTCAAAAGCCAAATTGTTTGGTGATAACAATTCTTCTGTAGTAAAGTATTTAAGCATTTGCTTCAATAAGCTTTTTTCAAATATTTTTGGCAACATGTGAATAACTGATATTGGTCTGTATTTTTATAAATTGGCGTAACAAGTGCATACTTAAGCAAAAATTGATAATAAATGTAAGATAAGGTAAAGTGTTGGTAAATGCTAATTTATGAATAAAGTTTGGGATTGTTGTAGGCCGTTTTCAACTTATAGTTGGTTATGGATTCAATATTTTGTGTACTTCAAATTTGGAGGTGAAACTAATGAAGAATTTTTCTTGTAGTGGATCAATATTATTAGAGTAGTTGATATGCTTCCCTTTGTATCTTTCCAATATTAATGAATGTAGAATTCATGTATTTTGCAATATCACTGGTATTTTTCAGTATTCTGTTATCAGAATTTATTGATGTCAGGTTATTAATTCTATTGAGAACCAAATTTGCCATTTTCCACTAGTTGTTTTCTGTGCTTAGCTTACAGAATATATTGCGACATTTCATAATAATTTGGTTACTCATTTCCTACCTCTGTACACTTTATAGTCTTCTGCTGAGTTTGATGTCCCCTTCCACACTTTAAAAATTTTGTCTAAAGCTTAATTTTTCATGCACTAATGATCATTAGAATTGTATTTGTCAGAATTATTTGGACATACTGAAAACTTTTTTACAGGTGCATATTTATCAACAAATGTCCTCTATTTTACTTAGATGTCATTCTAACATATGGTCAGTGTATCAAGTTTTCTGCATCAAAATTCCACAGAGAGTGTTTTGTTATTTCAATTTTTTTAAAGCTATTTTTGCATACATTAAGTCAAATATTATATGAATATTAAATTATGGTCACTAAGACTAAATGTGAAACAGAAATATTTGAATTGGTTTTTAATGTTAGTCAATATGTAATCTGTTAATGTTGAACTAGTTGTCTAGATGCATGTTGGAATACTAGAATTCATACTATGCAGATAGTGTTCCATTAGAAGATTATTAAGTAAATGAGATTCTTTATTGTCTAAGTAAACAATAAAATAATCCCCACAGATAATGATCATATCATTAGATGGCAAATAAGAAAGTTCTACACTTCTAAAGCTAAAAAAAATCCTGTCTCAATTATTTACATTTTATTTACAAGGAATATTGTTGTTGTCACAAAAAACTTGAAAAAGACTCTAAAAATTTACTATAGTAATTCCTTATATCATTTGCATTTGCACAGACAATTTCTGCTTGTTTAATTGAATAACTTAGCTTTTCTTGTACCTATCCTTGTTCAATTATGTTATAGGGTCCAGGATTACAATGTACATCACAAGTATAATTACTACTAAAAATTGTTTTATCTGATTGCAGACAAGGAAAACACATGATTATAAGAATAGTATAAATACATGTACAAAACATTAAAACTTACTCTTTTGACAGAACATAAGTCTGTTAACTGGATTTTCAAGAGCAGCAATTTGTATATTTAAGGGATCATTGACTTTACTTCTTTGTTGGTAATGATGGTGACTTTGAGGCTTTAGACTCTGCCTTTCAACACCAAATACTTTTCTGTCACCCAGTAGAAGGTGTGACACTTATGCTTCCATTTAAAAATCATGGACACTATTAGTATTGTAAAACATAAAGTAAACTATATCTTATGTACACAAAACAAGATTTTTATTACTCACTAAGTATTGTGGCATAAAGACTTTCATTGCTGTTGCATTCTTTATTTTTCATTTTCATTTATTTCAATTTTTTTATTTCAAATGTAATTTTAACATAGTGACAATGGTGCTATATAATTTAGTTTGAATTTCTGCTAATTTAACAGCACAGTAAAACTCTAGTAGATGACTGATTTGTACCTGTCAGTTATTTATTCATATTTTCATGTGGTATGTTTTGTTTACAATTCCCAGTTTTCATTTGTATAAATATCAGTGAATTGTTCATTTATTTCTCTTCAGTTTATTCTCAGTAAATTTGTTTTTACTTTATATTTTGACTTATCTTTTTGTTAAAAATTATGTTTCTAACTTTCCAACTGCATAGTTAAAGGGCACCCAGATGTGTTATGACTTGGCTGGCTTATTTTCTTTTAACTTAGGTTAGGTGTACAGCTAGGTCTGTTGTACTGCTTGTAATTCATTATTAAAATTGTTATTAATGCCTTCACTTAAAGTGCATGAGATGAAAAACATACTGAGTTTAGGTTATTTTTACTAAGCACTTAGGTTCACTACTTGCACCCAAGAGTTAGGGATTTTTATTTTTAATCAATTGGTGATCAAGTCTTTTGTGATTTTTAAAGGTTTTCTGTATCAGGTTGCCCTAGTGTGGCCACTCTTCCCAACACAATCTCCTCTTTTACTTTTAACTTATATTAGGATAGGGTATAACAGCAGGAGGAGTAAATTATTTTGTAGAATCAGTAAATGCATGAATTGACTCAAAACCCTCAATAAGCTAGGATAGTAGCAAATAGTTAGCTGATTTCATACTGATGCCACATGGTGACTACTGCAGGACTCCAAGTACATGTATTGTTTAATAATAAACCATACTGCTGTCAGTGGAATCTCCAATATTACTGACAAGAAGTTGAACATCTTTTTGAGAAGAAGATGGAATCTTTCACTTTTGGATTGCAGATAGAAGCACCATTTCTCAGTGCCATCAGGAAGAGAAAAAATTTTTTAGAATTGCAGAAAAACCCAGCCAGCCTAGCCTAGTTATAATGAAGCCAGGTAATAGTACCTGTTGAAGCTCATTAACAGCAATCAATAAAATGCCCAACACATGAAGCCAGAAAAAATGGTCTCCCAAAAATCCTAGTCAGATCCCACCTACATCAGAAACCAAATGCCCTAGAGAGGAACTCCTTGCTAGAATCACATTTCTAGAAAATCAGGGCAAATAGTTAAATGATAAATTTGTGTTTATACAAAAAGAAAATTGCTGGCAATTTGACCAAATTCATGAAGAGAACTGAGTACTCCAAGAAGTCCAACAGCTAACTAATGAAAAGGATGAATTAATATTCATTTAATATTTTAATAAGGAAAACTGCACTATCCTTATTAAATATCAATTGCTAGAAGAGAAAAACAGTAGTTTTCAAAAAGTAGAAATGGTAAATCACAAATGATTTAAATTGTTGCAATACAACACAAATCTAGTTAAACAAGCTTACTAATGCAATGTACATAACATTCAAGTAACAAGTAAGCTAATTTCACAAGAAGCTGAAAATATGGTTTTACAAAAGGAAATATAACAGACAAAAGCTCAGTTAAGCAGTTTGCAAATATTCCAAGAAAATATCACTACTCCTAAGATTGCTAAAAGACCCAATCCAACTATCAAATATGTAGGACATCATGTATATCAACTAGAGCTTTGTGGGACCTCAAATTTTTAGTCCCAGTCCCAAAATCTGTTCCAGTACTGAAAACTACAAGTATTAAGAAAATAATGAATTCAAAAGTAAATTTATAAAAATAAATTGCTTAATACAGTAAAATGATTAAGATAGTTTACTACTTCAATTTCACAGAACCAAAAGTTCATTAACGTGCACAGGATTGAGGGAACTGTGTCTATCTGTGACTGTTAGGGCTGCCAAGCTGAATGTGGCCTTTGAAATTGTTTTGGAGCTTTGGATGCCCAAATAGGGTCTAGAAATTTGCTTCAGTTTTGCATAGGGTGCATTTCTCCAGAATGCTAAAATGTAGAAATTTAGTGTGGAATACTCTATTAGGTAAAGTGAATATTCATCCTTCTGAGTAGCACTGAAATCAGGATTGGCTACTTGCAGCATGCAGTCAATTTCTTCTTCACTATCTGAATAAAAAAAGGAGCCTTTGTATTGCTTCCTGGAAGGAGGAGCAACTGGTTCTTCATTATTTTGTGGCATCATCATCAAGGCATCCTGTACAAACTTCTCTGCCACTTTATGGTTTTGGGTGGAGATTCACTTATGGTTGTTAGAAAATCAAGAATTGAGCAAATTGGAATGAAATGGTATGATGTTTGCTTTGGCAAGGATTTAAATTTGATATCATCTAGAAGAACTTAGGCCAAAGACTTCACATCTCCAACAAGTAATTGGTTAAGCTTGCATTGCAATTGTGAAAAAATTAGAATGATTAAATGAAGTGTAGGATTTCGTGGATGCTCATCAGATTTGTAGCATCAAGAAAAGGTGTCAGGCAAGTAATGATCACATTAATAATAGGAAGCTCAATAGCAGCAATCTCTTCCAGACATTCATTCAAATTAACCAAAGAGAGCTTAATTTCATTGTAATTGATGACAAATGAATTCAACATGATCAAGATAGAGTTCCACCTTGTGGCAACATCCTGCTTCAGAGAGGTATTGAGATTCTTCACAGCTCAAATATCAACCCCAACTGTTATTAAAAACCAATTCTCTCATTTAATGCCAATTACCATTGATGATACTTCACCTAAAAGATTTTGAGGACCCACTAATTATGCAATTAATTAATAGCAAATTAAATGAAATTGAAAATCTAAAACAAAATAAGAAAATGTTTTGCTCAAAATTGCCACCATAGTCAAATGATGACAATATAAAAATAAGAATGACACCATGGAAATTTTCTGGTAATGCCAATGGAACCTCTCAAACTTTTGAAGAATGGTTCTTTTCATATGAGCAGCCTTTGATCATACAACAAGCAGGCCAAGATCATGCACTTGCACAATTTCCTAGTTTTCTTATAGGAAAGGCCTACAATTACTACAATTACTACTTGACACCTCAATTAAGTCTGGGACTTTGGTTTAGATCCAAAATAAATCTACATATAGAAACATTTGTACACCTTTGATCCCCTGAATTTAAAGTTTCTGCCTTCATCATTTGTACTAATATTTCAGGTGTTTTTAATATTTCTGTTTTCTAACTTTTGTATTTTAATCAAGCACTTATAAATATTTGTATTTTTTTTAGCAATATCTGACACTTGACATATGGCTGATATTGTAGAACTCCTATGCTTACAAAATATTAGTTTACAATTTTCTCTCAAAATTCTTTGCAGTCTATCTTTAAAATACTGTGCACTTATATTTTTTAAATGTGAATAATACACTATTTACAAGCATTTGTATGTTTAGAAGACAATTTCAAAAACTCAAAGGTTGAAAGCAATGTGTTTTGGTTTCAAAATGAATCTACATACAAATAACAAAGTATGACAATATTTTTGTTTTCATAATCCATCTATATTATAATATTTCACATTAAATTGAGTATTTTTTGAAATTAGTACTTCAAACTAAATTATAAATAATGATTTTTGTTATGATGAATATTTTGTTTAATTGCATGGATTTTAAATTTCTATTTTTAACTAGTAGCTTATTGAAACTATAAATTATACAAAATGATTTTTGCTTTGGTGTATCATTAGGATGACATTAACAGAATATGTATTAAATTTTTCAGGTTATAGCAGATTTTATACAGTGGTATAATTTTATCAAAATTCTTGATTATCTGTATTCTAAACACAATGTGCCTTTATGAATAATACACTATTTACAAGCATTTGTACATTTAGAAAGGAACTCAACATGGAGTTTTGATTAATTTAACAATTGGCAATCATATCCAGCAAAGAGGAATCAAGTGTGTAACAATACATCAACTACAAATACAGTGAATTGCCTGGAAACACATTCTCATTTGTATGGCAACTACACAATACAATGGAAAAGTTATCAACAAGCCTGTGAGCAAGAGTCATAAACCAAATACCATTATAAAAAATTAAAATCATAATAGTGTATTAATGAAAGCAAGTATATGTATAATCCTACTAATAGTGTCACACATTTATAATTTATTCAGAAAACAAAATTGTCTTTATCATGTAAGTCTATACTTCATATGCCTGTAATGTTTAAGTAAGGTGCATATTTTCCCATTTTGTATTTGTAAAAAATGAATTAAGCATAGGGAATTTTTTATGGATGGGAAACATTGGCAAAAAGCAATCAATTGCAATAATGGCAGATATTAATCATTAGAAACATGTGGAATTTTTTACATTGAAAAACAGCAATGTTTTTGAAAAAATGAAAGATGCAATTTTCTTTATCATATAAGTCTATATACCCAGATAACAATTTAATGTTACTTTGGGTTGTTATGTGGTTGTTTTATGTATCAAAAACAACATTGTTTTAATTGTGAAATGGTACCATTTCATTAGTTGAAACAACATTGCTTCAACAACATCACATGAGGTTGCTTTTTGGTTGTTTTTATGAGTAAAAAGCAAACTTTTTTGGTCATAACAATATTGTTTTATGTTGTCACATGATTGTTTTAGCATTATTTTATATGCAAATAACATTTTATAATGTTAAGCAGTTTAAGAATTACTGCTCAAACAAACACAAGCCCAATAAAGGCCAGAACAATATCTTTAAAATACTGTCAAACATATTTAATACAAACACTTGTTAAACATTTAAATGAATGTCTTATAAATGATAACAATGAGCATAAAAATTTGCCCAATTTAACAAAAATTTAAAAATATAGAATTAAGTACAATTTTGAAATAGTACTTTCTTAAATCATGAAAAATATTGTAGAATCGCAGGCTGTAATTTTACTAGCAACTAATTGACTCTGCAGAAGGTTTAACTTAGATAATGACAGCCCCGATTCTGGGGAAAACAAGTAACGAGAAAATAACTAATAGAAACAATTGTAATTCATCCAAGTATTTGATACGATACTTTAGGTATTTCCAAGATGATCAGTTAACGTGGCTTCCAGCCAAAGCGGAGTCTTTAGAGTTAGAAACAGTTCAGTGCTCAATTAGTGCATGGTGCTACCCTATTTGTCTTGCTTATTAATTTCTATCTCATTGCAAAAGTAAAAACCTCATTTTCATTGTTAGTTCTCATCTCACTAAATAGTAGTCTGTAATTAGTCTGTAGTGTAATAAATTATAAGTGCATGTACGTGTTGAATAAAACGAGAGGTTTATTATTTCCTTAATCGTACCCGTATCCGTAACTTAATGAGTCCACAATTTGGGCTGGGAAGATCTAATGATCGCCAGGAGCTACGTGTCGCCCTGTACCTTGAGAAGGCACTCCCAAATTGTCGCCGAGCTTAAGCAATTATTTTCATACTAAAAAATAGATAAAGTAACGGAGAGAAAAGCAACAGTAATTGAGGATAGATAAAATCTATTGACCATTCTCTACAAGTTTGCTCATTTTATACATGGTTAATAAATAACTACCTGCCTTAGTTTACAATCAAGTTTAATCGTTCATGTTATCAATTTCCCTCGCAATTCAAATTACATTTGAGCAACGTATAGCACCTTCGAGGGGACATGAGTTCCTTCGTAAACCTAAGGTCGAAATATATGATTCTGACGTCATGGTGACGTTAATACAAAAATGAAATAAAAATCGACTAAATAAACACGAATTTCCCTGAGTGACTCTACAATATCTTCTGCTCAAATGTAACATTTTCATTAAACTGTCAATTCCAAGGTGTCCAAATATTCATGAATAAAATATTTTGAAAATTCACTTATCTGGTATAATATAATTCTCACAAATTTAAAATTTTTAAAAGGTTTCACAAATCCTTTTTTATATTAAAAGGTTCTTGAAATAAGAATAATGAAGTGAGTTGTATTTCCAAGCATCTGCTCAATAATTATTCATTACTAAAGTTGTTATTAGAATGTTTGTGGTTGCTGCAACAGCCAAAAGTATGAAACAACTATAAACAACACAAAAACAACCAAAATTGTTATCTGGGTATACCATATGCATGTAGATAATGATCAGTAGTAATCTAAATTAGAATAAAATCCCTATACCTAACTTAAGTGCACTTTTGTGGTCTGGCATAAAGAGCCTTGAATTGTTCTCATGATGGATCCAGACCACTACTAAACACAACTCATTTAGCTTGACATCATATTTAATATTCAAACCATAGCAAAGAAACAATGTAAGAATTCTGAAGAAATTTCTTTATCAATTGATTACATGAATTTTAATCTATTTATAATAGCTCAGAAAAGTACCTGCCAATTTTGAATTTTAAATCATTCATCTGCCAAGATGATGGCTAAAAATAATGGAAGTGATTCCTCCCCTTATTTCGTCAAAACCACTAGTATTGACAAATACTATTCCATAGTTAATTAGACTTATATTACTTGGTTGCATTGTACAAATTAATTTAAGCTGATTATAACATTTTACAATATATTTTTAATCATAACCATTTTCGATTTTATTCTCTTATTCTTCTTAATTAACATTAGCAGCATATGATTTGTTTGGATGATGCTACATGATCAACATTAAGGGGGGACTTTCACCTAAATTTAAAAACTGTCAGAATATTCTACTTTATTGCTGAATAATAAATAGAAAAGTCCCTATAGTAGGCGGCCAGGATTTAAAAATTAAATATTTTCAAAATATTCATCATTTAACTTAATATTTTGTTACATCAGAGGACCTAATTGAAAATTTCCCATTCATATTTAAGCAATATGGCATTGATAAAACCCACCAAATTTGGATGACCTTAAAAACTCACTAACTGTGAACATATGATAAAAAAAATTTATATAAAACCCTTTATGTTTTCCAAAATTTTGTGGGAATTTCATTTTGGTACTTTGACGTCACAGCAAAAATTAGAGTTTAATACTGAATATCTCAAATATAAATAATATTGAGGCCCTGGTTGCCTACTATACGAAATTTTCTATTGATTATTCATCTATATAGTAGCATTTTAGCAGTATTTAATTTTATGTGGAAGTCATCCATTATAGATATTTATTTTACATTTAAAATCTGATTTGTTCTGACTTTGAATAAGCATTTATTCTACTTAGTTGTTCTTAATTATCTAATAATGTATGGCATTCTAAATTCATAATTCAACAGCCTCATACATAGCATATTACTTTTCATTCTTTCAAAACTGAATACACATGTGGCCAAATAAATGTATTTCATTAAATTGAATGCCTGTCACAATTTATACATTGTGCTCTTCTGAGAGATCTGTTCACTACGCCCCTGTCCACACAATTATCCTAAAAACTATTAAATAGTTTTCCTTTGTCGAATTTAAGTATCATCTTATTGATATATTATAACAAATATATAATTTGAGCATTTGCATTTTTGACCTTTTGGTTAGCAGTTCTTTTATAAAGCATGATTTGGTTTGAAAATGAGAGTCAGTTATTTTTCGTTGCTTTCGTTGTGCATTATTTCTACAGTAATTATTTATCATTTCAATAAAGAAAATCCATTTTCGCCTGCATTTTATCTTAACAATCATAATAAAGTCGAATTTATACAAAATGTCTTTGATCTGAACGCTCATCGACTTAATATGGTTAAACGATTTTCTCAACCGAAGCAAATCCTACGTCTAAATCCTAAACTTTTGCTAACAATTATAACCCAGCCACGTAAATCACGCTTTCCTGACCAAAAATATCTGCTGCAGGTAACTAAGTTATTTTCTTAGATTGATATCTAATTTGTTTCATGTATTATAATTTATTATGCGTGGACGCAAGCAGCAGTATCAGTACATTACCAACTATATGACGTCATCTAGAACTTAAATTCTAAATTTTACAATATTTTTCAGACCTAAACCCTAACTCAAATCACGACTTGACGTTTCTTAAACCTAAACCCTAGAAACTAAACCTAAAACCTAAATTTTACAATATTTTATAGACCTAAACCCTAACCAAAGTCACAACGTAAAGTTTCTTAAACCTAAACCCTATAACCTAAACCTCAAACCTAAATTTTAAAATATTTTATAGACCTAAACCCTAAACAATGAATTTTTAACAGTTGATGACGTAAACCCTTATCATGTTATTTGACGTCACTTCGGCTTATAGAAATCAGAGTCCCCTGATCTGCCCCAAAATCTTTAGAAAAGAGCGACGGTGAAGAACATGGTCACGCTGTGCACATGTAAGAAATAAACACTACTAGGGGGCAAAAGACGCTTAAAAATACAATAAAATTTATAATAATTAATGAAAAATTTTTTTGGCGTCTTAATGTGTAGGGAAATTTAATACATTGCACTGCTACCGATTTATATGCAGAAAAAATGTTAATTTGTATGATAAACTTTTAATTAAATTGTAAAATTTAATTTTCAATACATTACTGTTTGTTAAAAACCTGTTAATAAGTTTATTCCGGTTCAACGTTGTGTTTACCAAAAACATAATGTATTCACTTTGATTTGTAAATTATATATATAGATATATATATATATATATATTTTATCACCTATCACTTTTGTGTTATCATTCTTAAATATTTAACCCGTGCTACGGATTTTGTAATCTATGCTAAGGTATCGGTCTATATCCACAATTTTTATGTACTTTATTGTATTTCTCAACGTTTTTTGCTTCATAGTAGTGCTTATTTCTTAAGTGTGTTTCAGTGCGGCACTATTCTGCAAACTATATGATACGTATTTTAAAATTGCGGCACATCTTTGTGATGAAATATATAAATATAACAATATAATTTATTAAATTTTTAATTTGCATTATATTTCAAAATATGTAGAGCTGCTTGGAAAATTTTTCATGGAAAATTTTTTTTAGAATATATTTTATAAGAATCAATGATTTCTCCGGTTAATTTTGCGAGTTCATTCGAGTACGAGTTTTTAAAATTTCGAGTACTTAACCCTGCTGAAAACCTCTTGCGTTCAAAATTTAGGGTAGCTCCAAGTGAAAGTTGCCAAATGGCCACATTTTACGAAAAGTGTTTCATGCTGTTACAATCGTTTTAATGGAACGAATTTTATTTAGTTTTTTACTTTGTAAATATCATTTTTTGTTACTAAATTTCTACTATTAACTAGTCTGTATATAGCGTTAAACATTGATTATTATAGAAATCAATATGCCATTTTTAAGAAATTCTTTATATCACAAGAACAAACTTCAGTTTAGGTTTCTTATGAATGACGTAAGTCTATTGTTAGATTGTTTTTCAATTTTTATTTTGTCCATTTTTTTAATTTTCGCTTTGTTACAAACTTTTTAATGTGTTGGTTTATAATTAAATAATTTTATTATTTGAAACAAATCAGTGTTAATGTACAAGCCATTTCTGCTGGTTTTCACAGATATTCGTCGTTTGTAATTTCTCAGCAAAAATGTTTGGATCAACTTCAGACCTAGTTCATTAGCTCCCAAATTAAAAACTACATATACTAAATTTCTTTAAAGATTTATAGGATAGGGTATAATACCTTTGATTACTATGTACTTAACAATATTATATGTTTATCGAAGTTCATGTCTTTCAAATCAGCTGTAGCGGTGTGAATAATCCCGAATATAATACATATGATTAAAAAACTGTTAAAATTGCAACATCATTAATATAAAAAAAAATTTCCGTTACAAACGACGAATATAATTGCAAGTATTTCTTGATTTTTCTAAATAACAATATATTTACAATTTTGAAGTTTTCTTATATATATATATATATATATATATATATATATATATAAGATACGCTGTGTACGTACGATTTTTCCAAACGAGGGTACACAGCGTATCCAATGGGCAAACTGCCATAGTACACAGCGTATCCTGAGTTTTTCTTGCTGGGTAATTAACATAAATCAATTTTGCTGTACCATGGTGTGCAGTGATGTTAGACCTCCACCATGACTATAAAAAGTTTGGGACTTACACATAATATATTTACAGTAGTAGTACATAGGCGTATCTATTTATATCCAGTGTACAGGGCGTATCTATTTTTCGACAATAATCGTACAGAGCGTATCTATATATATATATATATATATATTTAATATTGCCCAAATATCAAAATGAAATGCACGCAAGATTGCAGAACAACATTTAAGACTGTGTGACGGATAGACGCTGACGTCATTCATAATCGAAATACAAATCGATTGTAGGCCAACTCCGTTTTTCAAAGGTTCGGTTTCAAACTGCTCAGACATCGAGTTGTTATCGTTGTTTTATTTGCGACAATGATGTGTAAATGAAATGTAAGAATTGAAATCATAGTCACAACAAAGGAAGTATTTGAAGAGCTACATCCTTGTTGTCGACATGAATCCAGGAACCCAACTACTCTTTCAGAATAATTATTAATTCGAATTACTTTCTTATTAATTACTTGGATTTCAATATTATATTTCAACCATGAGGTAGCAAAATAATTCCTAAATTTACTGAACTTTTGAAAACACCACTAGTACAAATTGACAACCAATGTAATCCTCCAGAAATTTGAAACATACAAAGCTTAGAAAATAATTTCATTAAGGAATTTAGTATAAAACATAATTAAAATTTAAATTAAGTTTAAATGTGTTTAATAATTTAAATGTAAATTAATTTCTTGAAATTATTTACCTAAATTTCATAATTGCTTATAGTTAAGAAATTTTTAATGTTACTTAACTAAGAAGCAATTACGTTCAATATTTATCATTCTCTTGGAAATTCAATTTTAGCTAGCAACTAACATAAGTTGAAACGTCCACCCATTAGAATAACATCGCTCTTTCATCTTTTGCATTCATTTCTGATAAATCTGAAAATTAAATTAATGCTAACAAGATTAGAATCGCAAACGTGTGCATCGTGCTTTGTCTTGAATTCCATGAAAGACTTTCAGAGTAAACTAAATTACTCAAAGATGTCGATCGGTTTTTATTGGCCGTATTAACTGCAAATCGAGAAAATATATCAAGATTGAAAAATAAGCGGGAATGAATTATTCTTTGTTCTCCGGTTCAATAAAATTTGTAAAACAGTGTTTGTACGCAGATTCACTTTAAAAAATTCTAGATAATATATTTAATGCATTTCATTTAAAAATGATTCTGTGAAATTCTATGGTAGGAAAATTCAATGTAAGAAAATTCTAAAATCTCCATAAACCCTAACAATTACCCTAACACTACTCTTAGCTCTAGTCCACACCTTAACTCTGAAAGTGACCATGATAGAGAATTTTTTGGCATTGAATTTTCTAGCCTTTAATTTTTTGTTTTAAAATTTTCTCACCATGAATTTCCTACATTCAAATTTACAAACACCAGTGTGTTGTCATGCACATTTATTAAAAAGATCTATTGTGTCATAAAAAGGCTGATTCTTTTTTGGAAGCTTTTCAGTGATTTTTTTAGGGCATTTGACTATATTTCGTGTATTTTTAAATTTCTATTAAGTTGGTGGTTAAGGTATTTTACGATTCATACTCGTGTACTTTGTCGCGTATCGTGTATCGTCTAAAATACCTTGCAAGGTGTCTTAAAAATTGCCAGATCATCAAAAAACAAATACAACAGGGATTACAATTTGATTCTTTAAAACGTATAAAATATTGATCAAATGTTCCTAAGTTTTCATAAACATCATTGCTATAGTTTTTGAATGCTTAAAGATAATTTTCCAACATGTAACTGCCAAAAAACACACATATTGTAATATCGCTACCCAGGTGAAACTAACACTTCATAACTCGGTAATATACTTAGATAATTAACAAGAGATCAGCATCAGCCCTCACGGGGTAAGTATTATCTAAACTTCCTCTTCTTTTCTTTAATTGTGTATACTACACTGCCTTGACAGATGTTCTAGTAACAATTATAAAGTAGTACTATTTAGATACTCCATTGGTGGAAGAGGATTGTAATCTCTGGGCGCACTTGCCCGACGCCAAGTCATTGAGATCATAACAGGCTCGACAGAAACTATCCACCACTCTATCCTTGTAAGTAGTTAAAGATCCAATCCATTGTGATTCCACCTCAGCTCAGTCTCATGAAATCATGTTTGTTATGTGTGCCTTATTCAGTGAAATAAATTACGAACACAATTCGACTTAGTGCTCAAGCTCAATTCGTGTATTGTCAGTAGTTGGCAGATACAGACACTAGCTGCTATTACGTAAAAACTTTAACTATCATATAGAGCAGCTTCCTACATATAATATAATATAATAATTTCGTACGATACAAACAAATAAACTATAAACTACTGACAAGTTAAAATTAAGACACAACGCTAGCTACTAAAAAACTATGTACAAACGCTAGCTACAAACTACTATTAAAATAACTATAATATCGGTCACATTATCGGTCACATTATTTGTCAGAATTTGGATCTAAAATTCGGTATAATAATAATTACCTACGATGGCAAAACGCCTTGATTGCATTTATTACTACATGCCAAGGAATGAATCGAGTGCAAGCTAAACGGATGGAAAAACCCTTACACCTATCCATAACTTAGCTGCAATACAACAATCGAGCGCGATACCCATTAATCATTCCTTCGCTAATAGCACTACGATTGTTGCACACAGAAACCGTTTAGCTTTGCATTATTAAATAATCAAACCGTAATAACAAAGAGAAAATATAACGAGGTTAATGTTCATCAAATTCACAGCTCGTAGTTCTTATTTATACAAAATTTATTAAAACATATTTACCTATTATTGATGTCAAACAAGTACCAGTCGCCTAATTTCAATTTGGGTTTTCCCACGCTAAATATTTCTGCGTACCTCGTGGCTATGCAGAACTGTGTGCAGGCGATTCGTCTACACTTAATTTTGTCAAACCTTTTCGGCGACTAATACTTGCCGTAATTACACTGTCAAAATTACTAAACGCATTTTCCAAGAATTAACAGAAATCATTGATAGAGTTTTGGTTAATATTCTTGGATGATGCTACACGATATATATAGTACTGGCCAAAAGTTTGGGAACAGTAACCTGTCCAAAGCGTATTTTATGCTATTTCCTGGAAACTTCGTAAAATTCCTAGAATTCCCAAATTTTTCTTAGAACTTACAACACATTCATTTAGCCTATCAAATTAACACCACTTTAGATTTACACACTTCACTGAAAAAGCACTATCATTATAGTTTGAAATATGGTCCATGGTAGTGAGATTTCACAAACAAGGTGTGCTCAAATTCGTATATTGTACAAGAAGGGGTACAATTATTGCACTATAGCTGCTAGAATGGGCGTGTCAGTATCTTTGGTATCCAAAAGTGTTACTCACTATCAGCAACTGCAAAAATTTTCCTCTCGCAAGCGGTCTGGAAGACAAAATTGATAATCTCGCAGACTGACCGTCTCATTTACCTTTACGTCGTCAATTAACCATTCTCTTCATCTTCTGAGGTCAAAGCAAATCTAGGTGCGGTAGTGCAGACTGTATCAACCCGCACCATTAGGCGTCGATTGAATACTACCTTTGACATTCCATCGTGCAAAGCAGCAGTCAAACCCCGGTTGTCTTCTAAGAACATTCAAGACCGGTTGCGCTTCTCCAGGCAATACCAACACTACACCTCTGAGCTGTGGCATCAAGTAATGTGTAGTGATGAATCCCAGATTTGCCAGTTTACATCATACCGGCTACACATTCGACGACCAAAAAACCAAAGATTCAATACACGTTACATGCAACAAACTGTCCGTTTAGCACCTTTTGTGATTATTTGGGGTGCTATAACTGCGAAAGCTGGACCGCGTCAATCGCATTGCTGCGTGTTTGGCCAATAATGGCGGACAATATTAGTGAGTTTTTCTGAATTAACTATTTACTTTCTACATGGTGTTATCATATTGTTTCTACATTGTGTTATTATATTGTTTCTGCATTGCGTTTTTTAGTGTAAAATACAAAAATTTCTAAATTTGGAAAGTTTTCCCAAACTTTTGGCCAGTACTGTATATATAAATATAT
>CABFPE010000116.1:848867-859930 GCA_900660155.1 Hofstenia miamia | reverse complement strand
TATAATAATTAATGAAAAATTTTTTTGGCGTCTTAATGTGTAGGGAAATTTAATACATTGCACTGCTACCGATTTATATGCAGAAAAAATGTTAATTTGTATGATAAACTTTTAATTAAATTGTAAAATTTAATTTTCAATACATTACTGTTTGTTAAAAACCTGTTAATAAGTTTATTCCGGTTCAACGTTGTGTTTACCAAAAACATAATGTATTCACTTTGATTTGTAAATTATATATATAGATATATATATATATATATATTTTATCACCTATCACTTTTGTGTTATCATTCTTAAATATTTAACCCGTGCTACGGATTTTGTAATCTATGCTAAGGTATCGGTTTATATCCACAATTTTTATGTACTTTATTGTATTTCTCAACGTTTTTTGCTTCATAGTAGTGCTTATTTCTTAAGTGTGTTTCAGTGCGGCACTATTCTGCAAACTATATGATACGTATTTTAAAATTGCGGCACATCTTTGTGATGAAATATATAAATATAACAATATAATTTATTAAATTTTTAATTTGCATTATATTTCAAAATATGTAGAGCTGCTTGGAAAATTTTTCATGGAAAATTTTTTTAGAATATATTTTATAAGAATCAATGATTTCTCCGGTTAATTTTGCGAGTTCATTCGAGTACGAGTTTTTAAAATTTCGAGTACTTAACCCTGCTGAAAACCTCTTGCGTTCAAAATTTAGGGTAGCTCCAAGTGAAAGTTGCCAAATGGCCACATTTTACGAAAAGTGTTTCATGCTGTTACAATCGTTTTAATGGAACGAATTTTATTTAGTTTTTTACTTTGTAAATATCATTTTTTGTTACTAAATTTCTACTATTAACTAGTCTGTATATAGCGTTAAACATTGATTATTATAGAAATCAATATGCCATTTTTAAGAAATTCTTTATATCACAAGAACAAACTTCAGTTTAGGTTTCTTATGAATGACGTAAGTCTATTGTTAGATTGTTTTTCAATTTTTATTTTGTCCATTTTTTTAATTTTCGCTTTGTTACAAACTTTTTAATGTGTTGGTTTATAATTAAATAATTTTATTATTTGAAACAAATCAGTGTTAATGTACAAGCCATTTCTGTTATATTTAATAATGTCGTTATTACGTGTTCAAATATGCATTTTAGGTGGCGATGACCCTCCTCCATGCTACAGTAAACATATCAGATGTTGGAATGATCATATGTGACGCTAATCTTGATGAATTAGTACATGAGGATCTCGATGAATTGCTTAGTGTTTTAGACGGCAATATTTCGGTTTATCGTAAATGTCTTTATCAAAAGCAGCGGTGTGAATCTCCCGAATATAAAACTACAGCAAAAAATCGATTAGATTTAGCATTCTGCTTGAAAAAATCTGCATCGCATAATGCTTCTTATATAATTGCAAGTATTTCTTGATTTTTCTAAATACAATTTCTTTACAATTTTGAAGTTTTCTTATATATATATATATATATATATATATATATATATAAATAAGATACGCTGTGTACGTACGATTTTTCCAAACGAGGGTGCACAGCGTATCCAATGGGCAAACTGCCATAGTACACAGCGTATCCTGAGTTTTTCTTGCTGGGTAATTAACATAAATCAATTTTGCTGTACCATGGTGTGCAGTGATGTTCGACCTCCATCATGACTATAAAAAGTTTGGGACTTACACATAATATATTTACAGTAGTAGTACATAGGCGTATCTATTTATATCCAGTGTACAGGGCGTATCTATTTTTCGACAAAAATCGTACAGAGCGTATCTATTTGTATATAATAAATGAATCATATTACATTATTCAAGGGAATTATATTATATTCAAATAATTGGGTAACCTATTGATAAACTAATGATAACATTATGACAGAATGACACGTTAGGTTTCAAACCGCCATTTTATTGGATAAATAATGAGACATTAGAGATGCCTTTACAAAAGGAATCCAGAAATCGTTGTTTTCAAAATAAAAAGGGAAGTATCAAAATACAAATTTGGATTCGTCAACACATACTCTTACTACAAGACAAAATCGAATGCAACTATAGCCATATTTAAAATGAAAAACAAACGACAAGTGTTGGTAAACAAATCCGATTTAAATTTAAAAAATCAAAAAATCGGAATCTTTTACTTAAATCGGATTTTTTGATTTAAAGCGGAATTTTTTATCTAAATTTCAATTTTACTCAGACAATCTTTCAAGGTAGTAAATATTAGAAATCCTTTTGATACTACTATTTTTGAAATACAATAATTTAATCAATTTTAAATAAACTGAAGATAAAAAACATGCAGAACAATAAATTCAGAGCTTGCCAATTAATTTTATGACTTAAAACAATTAGAATACACTACTTGTATCTCTTTTAGTGTACTTGATTTAAATCAATAATTGAACTAATAATGTGCTTTGATTNTATATATATATATATATATATATATATATCCTGCTAAATGTTTTTTAAAAACCTCATCATGACGGAGTTTCCAAACATAAATCTAAATCTTTGATATTTTGCAGGGTAGTGTCTCTTGAATTTTCCTACCTCCATGATAAATATTTTTATGTTCGAGTGAATACTGCGGGAGTAATGGTAAAAAAATATAAATATATGTATATATATATATATTTATAAATGATTTTATTACATACACTTAGAATAAATTTAAGGTCATCATGCTTTGTTGTCGATTTAATAATTTACCCTTTGTTGTTTCTGAGTAGCGAATGATGTACTGCGCTGCAATACTATTTATTTGTCCCGCGTTAGTATTGGAAATCATTGGTTACTCGTGCGTTGTTTTTACCCAGTTACTTCATTAAACTTTAAATAACTTTTTGTGAACGTTTTCTAACAAGGTTATTAACAAAATGAATATAGATAAAAATATAAAAATACATGATTTAGTTTATTCACTGCATAACAGCATGGGCATCTGTGTTTGGTTAGCTTATTATTTAGATGGATGTGAAACGGAAAAAATCGCCGCTAGAGATATTTGCTCACTGTAGCTTGATGACAACATTAAATTATATATTGTATTTCACGGATTTACATTGATATTGATGAAATGTAGTGATATGCATCTATAAATACAAATAATAATGTATAGTATTATATAATAAATGCAAACTAAATTGAAGCACCAAAATTTCTGAAAGAACAAACATGCGTCGACACATCGGTTTTGCATAAATATTTGCATATAGGGTACTTAAAGGAAATAATCATCAAATGAATGTATTTCTCCTTTTAAAACTTTTTAAAAAAGAGATAGGTCCGCTGAGACAATGTTGAAGACGACATCAGATGGCTACTGGGGTCCTTCGCGATCAAACTCAACGAAAATATTCAAAATTTTATTGGGTATATTCCTCCACTAGTCTGGCAATGTCAACTGAAGCGTCTCTCATTGCAGTCTGACAAAACTTAAAATGGTATTCCAAAAGATGAATAGACAGATCTGCTAATGCTTGAGATGTAAGGGTAGAATAAATGTAGTCTGCCATGAGCAAGATTTTAGGGATAAGTTGTTCCAGTTATTCAAATTTCTCCTGAATTTTTAAAAATAATTTAAAAAAACAATGTTACTGTGATCAACAGAAACAATTACTGATGCTAAGTAGTTATGAAGATTGCGTGCCTTCCTTAAAGATTTTACATTAACAACTGCCCAGAAACTACTAGAAAATCCCAAGTATCATTCAATGCTGCAGTATTCAACGCATAGAAACGTAGGCTTTTATGGCACACAGTGCATGCTTAAAGTGGAAAGTTATTTGGAATTTTGCTTAAAAGCAATTCTTAGAGGCTTGTGAAATTCTGATTTGTATACAGTATGAATATGTTAATTACAAAAAATTCACTAGAGGGCAATTTCAGGTTTTTTCGATTTAATATGAGTGCATATAGACATTCATTTGAACTGTCAAGATTTGTTGGTAGGTTATCTGTTATCATAGTTTTGATCAGCAATTTTTTTGGCAACAAAGACAAAACATCCTTGAATATTTGGAACAATTAATCACCAGTAATGAAAACCAGTAATGACTTAACAATGAAAAGTAGAACCGTTTTCGCAAGAATTAAGGGGGGAACAATAGGACTGCAGTCCCCCCATGAGGAAGCGAAATGGATGTTAATTTGTGCAACTTTAGAAAAATTNGCTTGTGAAATTCTGATTTGTATACAGTATGAATATGTTAATTACAAAAAATTCACTAGAGGGCAATTTCAGGGTTTTTTCGATTTAATATGAGTGCATATAGACATTCATTTGAACTGTCAAGATTTGTTGGTAGGTTATCTGTTATCATAGTTTTGATCAGCAATTTTTTTGGCAACAAAGACAAAACATCCTTGAATATTTGGAACAAGCAAGAGCATTCAAATTAATCACCAGTAATGAAAACCAGTAATGACTTAACAATGAAAAGTAGAACCGTTTTCGCAAGAATTAAGGGGGGAACAATAGGACTGCAGTCCCCCCATGAGGAAGCGAAATGGATGTTAATTTGTGCAACTTTAGAAAAATTCTAAATTAGTGCCAAATTTTTGTATTTCATTTGCAAAATGTTCCAATATAGTAGGCATTTTATCTACAATCCACCAAACTTCGGTATTTAATAAATTATAGGGACAGCTGAAAGAAATTCTTCCATAGTATACAAAAATTGGGAAATAGAATTAGTACTGGTTCAGTGCAGATATTAATTGACATATTTTTGTTGAAGAAGGTGGCCACAGAAGTGGGGTCGCCTCCTCACTTTTCTCGAAAAAACTACCAAAAAATACAGGTCCTTCTACATTATGTAAAATTTAATAAACTTGCTCCTTTTTTTGCAAAAGCAGCTGAATATGTCCCCACCTACGAAAGTTAATTAAAACGCTACCTATGAGTAATTTTAATCCCCCAGATATTTGTCACTGGCCACATCCCTGTTTTTGTGTTCCATCAGCACCTAATGAAATCAGCACAATTTGGAAATTTTTCAAATACTATATTGTACACAAATGAAGTGCTCGATGCAATAGGCCCTTTATATGAATTAGAAAAGCTGTACACTGGATCAATTTATATTCCTAAGTACATTTCAGATGTTCTGTAGGCCCAAAGTATTAAGTTCCTGTAGAATCATCAAAATTAAATCATACTGCACCTCAACAGCAATCAAACATTCAAACATAATTGCGTGGGTTGCCTTAGTCATCATTATTGCTAAAATGAGCACGTACAAGTACATCAGCATTCTGAATGAAAAACTCAGCATGTTTTAAAAAAACAATAAATTTTTAATTCTGATTCTGAAAACTGGTGGATCTAAAAGAGGAGGGCTTCTGAAATCCTTCCCCTCCTGCTAATTTTTTCTTCAACATACTAAATTCACTATATCAAATATTTCAAATGATGTTCAAAATGTATTCATAATACTATTGATTTTTATAAATGCTTAAAATTTTAGCATTTTTGTAACAAATTTTTAGGAATTTCTGAAATTTTGAACACTGTTTTGCATTAATTGTTCAAATTCTGTTGTACAAGATAATTACCCATTTCATATAAAAACTAAAGTAATATCAGGGATTCATCATCTCCTTCATCTTATTGTTGTTTTCATGGTATAAGTTTCGATCCTAAGTCTAAAAAAATGCAAGGTCATTCCTACATAGAACTTTTATTAGTAATCTAAGATCATTCAATTCTCAAATAACTGATTTACTAAGAATTGAGAGTTTCAAAATTATTGTTATAATACCCTCATTTCTAAACCTCTTTTTGTATTCTCGAGAAATTTGAAATTGTAATTACTACATGATACAGAGAAATTTTATGCTAAAGATTGACCAACGACCAATGCAAATTAAAAGTAACTTAGTAAAACTAATATTCTATGTATTAATGTTTCCTTCTCTCGCCATATTTCAAAAAATAATAAAATCCTGCTACCGGACCCATGCTACTGCTGGCGGTACGGAACTAAATTTTCAATTTCAAGTGAAATTGGGAGCAATTTGAATTAATATTTGCTATTATATTTACTTGCTAAACTAAAATACTGTATCTCCATTCAATATTCTGTTTTTTAATAATGCACAAATTGATATATCTGTATACAGTATAAATATAAATTGAAACGCCATAGTAGAAAGTCTGACTAGAACATCAGCAAGAACTTTCAAATTCTTATCATAACATGTAGAGAAATTTATGAGGATTCAAAATTTAATCAAACTAGAATAAAAACTATTATGGAAAAATCGAGTTTAAGAGCTTTACTACCCCCATCAGAAATTTCTAGATCCGCCCATGCTGCTCCATATATTTCATCTATTACCAAGAGTAATTTCTTTCTTGCATATAAGTTGCTTTGCACTCAATTCAAGATAAGCATCAATGTGAGCTTTTGCGAAGTTCTAAGGGATGGTAAACAAGAAATGCCATGCCTCTCATTGTATGCTCTGGATGAATGTCAATTCACCAGAAACGAAAAACAGAAAAGTTCGAGTAAAAACCAACGTCTGCGTTTGTTTATTTGAATAAGCTCAAACTGCCAATAATAGAACTTCGCGAGTCTAAGCGTGATAGCGTTATCTTCAGAATGAATAGGAATTGTAATTTTCGTGCCGACGCATTTTTGATATAACGTGTTGTTGATCTTCTAAGCAAGCCATTACTAAAACTGATCTTGAAATCGTTGCGTGAATTTTTCAGCGGAAAAGGTCAATGCCTTCAACAAAGAGAAGCAATCCTTAATTAAACTATTTAGTGAAAGTGAATGCATCTGGTATAAGCCTGTATATTTTTCTTCATTTTATGCAATAGTCATTTTAAAGTAGTTATAAAATACCGTAAAACCTGTAATTGAAGGCCACCTGTAATAGAAGGCCACCCTAGCGAGGAGGTTGAAAAATAGAAGGCCACCCTAGGGAGGAGGTTGAAAATAGACCACCTACGTTTGTGTCTGAGACAGCTATCCACTTCTATCTTTCAAGGATGGAGATACGCGCGGGTACGTACGTACGCACACGCACACATGAATGCACATGAACACTAATACTCCTCAAAACAGCATTATCCAACAAATTTTTATAAACCTAAAAATACCAAAAATTGATGGTTGAAAAATTGAAGGCCACCTGTAATAGAAGGCCATGGCCTTCAATTACAGGTTTTACGGTATATTTGAATTTTTATTTTTTCATTTGGAAATATGTACTTATAATTCGAAAAAATATTAAAATATTGTAATTGATACATGTATTTCGAAGTGGATTTTATAGTAATTGTGACATATTATTGAGTGAATATTTGCAATTAATCATTTTCGTAAGTAGTATATCATTGAAGTTGTAAATAAATTTACTTTTTCACTGGATGTTTGAATATAACAAGTCTGGAACATCAATGTCATCGATAAATGATTTCAATTGAACAAATGATTCAAATTTGTCCGCTTCCAGAAAATTCAAGTATCTGTCATCTCTTGCTTGTTCTATTTGCATGCAAGGTCCAACAGTTGATGAAACATTTTTTGAATTTCCATTCATAGTTTGTTCAAGATGTTCGAGAAAATTTGGAAAACATGCTGGAACACAAAGCGGCTTTAATTGCCGTACAGCGCTTTTTCGTCCACTTTTATCTTCAGATTGACATTAACGAAAATCACCCTCTTTGAAATGGAGAGAACAAATAAATGTATTAATGAAAAAATGGTCCCTCATGATATAGTGATGCCATTTCTTGCGTTGTATATTATCTTTTGGCAATCTGTGTAATCATATGCATTTTTGGTCGTAAATTTATAGGTTGTGCAGTGGCACATCTGTGTAATCATATGCATTTTTGGTCACCGGTTGTGCAGTGGCACACTGAATTTGTATGGCATATTTAAGATAATGTTAAAATGAAATTATATTGAACGTTTGTTAAACTTGTTTTTGCTGCATGCATTTTCTCGCGAAATTTCCATCGTTTACAATTGAATATTTCCATTTTGATTGTACCCTAAGTCAACAAGACCTCTAGCGATTTTTTCCAATTTCGCTTCCATTTAAATATTAATCTAACTGATGTCAATGACAACATACATATTAGGTAAAGTTTTACATGTGAATATTAAAAAGTAAGAATGGAGCGTAATAAGTAAAGTAGCGAATAATATAATTCGTAACTTTTTGTGAAAGTAATATGTTCGAAGTAATGTATAACTTTTTAGAGACTGCTCGGAAATATGTACCGTATTTTTCGAACTGTAAGACGTACATAAAATCTATACATTCATAAAAATGGCAATGCAGCTCATATTCCGTTTCGTCTTATATGGCATTGTGTATGGGTTCCTTGTGCCCAACCAGAGACGGATCTAGAAATTTCTGATGGGGGTACTGAAGACCTTAAACTCGATTTTTGCATAATATTTTTCACTGAAGATAAGATTTAATTTTGATTCTTCATGCATTTCTTAATTTTATGGGTCTCGCTGATGCTCTAGATTGAACTTTCAACTATTGAATTTGAACTTCTTAGAATTCACTTAGAAATACGTTAATTTGTCTAATATCACAAATTTTATATTAATATATTGATACACCAATTTCTGGTCCCGTACTAAATTTAAATGTGCTAATATTATGCATTATTAATCAAACAGAATATTGAATGGAGATATTGCATACATATGCTAGTTTAACAAGTGTAACATAAAATCGAATAATAAATCACAATGGTCCCAGTCTTAGGTGAAATTGTAAAGTTGGTTTCGGTCTCGTCCTGATCCTGTCTCCTGTTGTGTTTGTAATCCTCGACCACTACTAGTCTCGTGGGTCCGGGATTGGAATAAGTAAAATGAGCCAATTTCCTCAGGACTCTGCCACCGTAATTGTTTTGTGAAATCTGAATAGAAAAAGACATTAATAAATAGACTAACAATTTTACTGAATTTTGAATCTCACGATTATTAGCAAACCATTAATTTAAGAATTGAATGGTCTTACCTGATTATTAAAGTAGGAATAAAGTTGCATTATTACAGACTTAGGACCGAAAATTTTACCTCCTTGTAAAACAAAACATTAAAATGAGGGAAATTGTGAATCCCCAATAAGACTAAAATTTTATTTAAACTGAATAATTGAACAATTTATGCAAAATAGTGTTTAAATTTTAAGAAATTTTTAAAAACTTGGTAGAAAAACGTTAAATTTAAATATTTATGAAAATCAATATTATTGTGAATACATTTTGAACATTATTTGCAATATGTGATAGAGTTAATTTAGTTAATGTTGAAAAAAAATTTGCAGGTAATGGGGACTTCAGAAGTCCCAGTTGACTAGATCCCAGTTTTCATTCAGAATATTGACATATTTTTCCAATTCATCTTAACACAGTTTTCAAGAAATGTCAATGAATAAAAATAATGATGATTGATTGATTGCTGCTGAGGGGTAGTAGGATTGAATCTTAATTATTCTATAGGACATCTAGCAAATGCCTTGGGTGTACAGAACATCTGAAATGTTGTCACTCATGTAATTATTAGTTATAAATTGACCAGTGTACAAATTGTGTTGACTTCATTAGGTGCTGATGGAAATCAAAATCAGCGACGTGCCCAGCTAGAAACATCTGGGGTACTAAAACAGCCCATATGTATTTTTTGGATTGGGTCATTTTTAAAAAGTGAGGATGTTTTTAAATTTCTCCCAAGGTAACTAATCCCTGTACTGTTTTAGTAGAGACCTGTGATATTTTTTAGAAAAGTAGGAAGACAAGCCCCCCATCCAGCCCCCCGTGAACACATCATTGAGCAACACTGTGTCTAAATTAACATTTATGTATGCTGTGGATGCAGTTGACAGCTTTTATAATATATTGAATACCAAATTCTAGTCGATGTTAGATGAAATGCATAATATTGGATTGGCCAGTATGTTTTATACATTCTTATAACTTTGTAGGATTATTTGAAGAAAAATTGTAAAGTTTTGGTAAATTTCAGGAAAATTTGCAAAAAAACCAAACTTTTGGATCGATTTGCAACTGAAATGTAAAAATTTGTTACTAATTTGGAATTTTCCAACATTTTTACTAAGGTTGCACATATTAACCTAATAGCTACACTCCATTTTGCTTCCTCATGGGGGGGTGGACTGCAGTCCCATAGTCCCCCCTTAAATCCGTTGTGACCAACTGTTAATTTCTGAAATAAGAAACGAGAAATTTAATGGTTTCTTAGAAGCGGAATGATTGGAAATGTGACTACTTTTTTCTGTACTATTGACATATATTGTTAATGATTTAAATAGTTTTACTTATTTGACTATTTCATTTCGCATTATGCGACTCATAATTTGTAGGTCTTATATATGAAAATTGGTCCGATCATGGTAATATGCTACTTTTTAAATATATCTGGTTCAAATACCGCCCCATGGCCCCATCGCATACATTGCTTCTTTCAGAAAATTCTCCGGATGCAGAAATATGTTTAAAAAAATAAATATATATATATATATATATATATATTTTTTTGTGTGTGTGTTTCACGTTTTCAGCACATATAGAAACGAAGCTTACAGATAAATTGATTTTAAATTACGGATAAAGTGATTATAGGAAGCAATTGATAAAATTTATAATAGAATTATAGAAGTGGTTAAATTATATCAATTATTTGCAAAAAGATAATATTTATTTATACAATGATCATTTTAGTTGAAGATGATGCAATTCCTATTCAGCCTATGGGATTTTCTTTTAAGAAATCACTCGAATCTCTGACATATTTTTTGGATCGGCATTCCAATATACTAGCTCTTAAATTGAATTTCCCCTTAGATATTGCGGGTTTTCATCAGTTCTGGTTATATGCGTTAGAATTTATTTGTCTGTGGATGTTGATTCTAAGTGGATTTTATTTTGTTGTTTGTTTCTTTCAAATTCATTTCAACAGGTAAATCTTATTATTTGTATTAAACACATTTTATTCGTAATGTTTAATCATCTGAGGATATATATATA
>CABFPE010000116.1:797704-840841 GCA_900660155.1 Hofstenia miamia | reverse complement strand
TATATATATATATATATATATATATACTGATTGGTTTTTTAAACATAATAAGAATTACATGTTAGAACATAATTTCTCATGTACTTGCAGAATCATGCATGATGTAGTAACATAGGATCATGCAGAATATGCGTATCACACAACACATTTTCTAAATATTAATGATTGCCAAACTTTCTTTTGCATTTGCACATATATATTTTACAAGCAATAGTCAAGCTAATACAACTGGAAAATTGTTTCATTGAAATTGCCATTAATATCAATATAGAGCATCTGCAATAACATTATGGCTAGACGCACAAAACAGGAACACATTTCGCGCATAATAGATCTTAAAATAAACAAAAACTATAAAATATTGATTAGTTCTCTATAAGCATGGTGTGGGTAATTGTAAGGAGAAACAATAATTTGTTGCGGTACTGCAAGTGGGTTGACTACTGTTTCGCCGTCTTTTCACCACAGACGAAGACAAACTGCCAATCAGGATGATTACTGCTACCACACGTACAAAGTGCACATTGTTGCCTCTTTTTAACTTTATTGTTTAACGTCCTCTCTGGGTACGGGATGCGTACATTTGACTGAAATATTCATGCATTTCGACTTCTCAAACTCAATTCCTTTGATGTCCAACACCCTTCGCTGATGTATTGCAATGCTGATAAGATATGTTTTTAAGTAGATAAACCAATGCATTTGATTTCAAAACAAAACATTACATTATGAATTTTTTTACATTGTATGATAATTCCCACAACTCATGTGATTTTGAACTTATTAATGATTTATTCATAAATTAAAAGTAAAAGATTAAGTATTAAAAGAACTGATCAATTTACTCTCTGCAATTGGATTCTAATAACGTGCAATTATGAGTAAATTTTACTCTACACATATAAAATATTAAATAGAAATTTAAAAAATCTTACCTGGACACCATATAGCAAACACAGTAAGAATATGCATTGGCATTATGCAAACTGCATTAATACAAGTATATAATTGATGATTAAATGCTACATGCAACTAAATTAGTACTAAGCAATACTAACCTAAGCTGTATTCAGCACATCTTTTATTTTTAAAAATACACAAGTGAAGGGTTCTGCATATTTGTGAAATTTTCATTTACATTTAGTTCAATTTGGACTTTAATTTTTTTGATTATTATTGCATCTTTTCAATGGTTATTGAAACATAACATCTAATTCCAAATGTATATGTTAGCATTAAATATCATAAGAACAATTTGGGAATGTTGGCAGCATTAGATGTCTTAAAATATTTTTTCATGGCCTAATAAAATAATCTATTTTCAAATATTTCTTTTACAATAGATTCGAATAGCGGCAGGGTTTAATTTTATAATACCTGTACTTTAACTATAAAAGAATATTTTCTATTTTAAAATAATTGTATTTATTCATTTTGTTTTTTTCGAATTAAACCAATTTTACAACCTGACAAAATGAATGGAAGATTTTTAGTAATTTCAATTGGTATGTACACAGTATTTGAAGACTTTTAAACATTTCTTTGATAGGAATAGAACGTATTCACTGCTGGGACTTGAGGAAATAATTCTTTGATTGTTAACATCACAAAATGAAATGGGGAATGTTCTTGAATCTGTTAAATCCTTCTGCACTTCTATTAATCGTTACTTTTAATTCTTGTCAGAATAACACAAAACAAGAATAATATGAGCTTCTTGGCCTTTTAATTTTTTGAAGCTTTTCAAACATCACATTTAATTTCATCTTTGTGGTTAAGATCTATATCAATGCACCTTTTAAAAAATGAATGGCCACATGTTTACTCGCAAGATTAATTATTGAGAAAAAATTTATATCTGATGTTTCAAGTTATCAAAAAGATCAAAATTTCCACAAACTCAATAAGAATGTCAAAAATTGAAGGAATATATATTTGCTACTGTTTTTGCTGAATGAATGAAGAAGCAAACAAAAAATATTTAATGGTCATTTTCACCTGTTGTTGCTATCTGTTGCTAAATATGTTAGTGAGGAATAAATTTGTTTTGCCCTGTTTTCCAAATTTACAGTGAAGAAATACAAAGGGCATTCTACGCATCTTTACACTTTGCGTCTATCCCAAATTTTCTAAAAAACACAGTACAATACAGTATGACTTCTTGGTATTGTTTACTATTGTTAATCTTTTAACACGTACTTTACTAGATCAAACAGTTGCCAACTAAAATGTTAGAAAATGAATATTGCAACCAAAGTATATATATATATATTGCATTTATATTCTATATATAATCACCATTATATTATGCCCACAACCAAAATAGACCTTCATAACGATGACGTGTACTTGACTTGATCAAGGAAATGTATAAACTAAAAATATTTTAGTCTTATTAATGCAAAGACTCTAATGTTGGACTTTTTAACTTGCTCACATCTGTTAGTGTTCTTACCCTAGCAATGATAAATCACCCACATTACACTTTCCAGATATTGCCTAAAATTTATTGTTCTTGAATACATGACATTATGTAAAACATATGCTATGGACTTTAATGTCCTTATTTGGGATTGAAGTCCGTACAAATTGTAAGACTCAATTGCCTCCAGCTTGATAAAATTAATCCCATAGACATCACTGCCGCATATTTTATGGATTTGAAGTCTTTTAGCCATTATTGATCTAAGCCTTAAATAGTTGGTGATAGAGCATGTATATCAAAACTATTGATCTTACTCCCGGCATCAAAGAACGTGACATATATGTAATTTTTTCGTGTATGATTCAAATTTCGATCAAGTCCATCTGAAATAAGTTTCTGCATGACTCTTTTAACAGCCTCCTAGCAACTTGCACCACCAATAACGGAGCAAAATTTAGTCTAAAAATTGTATAACTATTCAACAAAATTAATATCAATTATGGAGTTCAAAATTATAAAAATAGAAAAGCAAAATAATTGTACAAATCGCTAGTTTTTCCCTGCGTGAAATACAATGTATATGGGTTTCTAATTAAATGTAAAGTCAGATTACAGAAATCGCAATATACTTAAAATCCATTTTCCTAAAAACTGGTTAAATAAATAAGAGTAGAACGTATTTGTTTTTTTAGTGATTTAACATATTGTCAGTGAACTTGCACTATTAAGAGCAACTGATTTTCTTAAAAATTCACTAAAATTAATTTTTGATGCTACTAGCGATTTTTATAAATTGTAAAACTAATGATTCAGATTACCAAATATTCTTGATTTTCAATCTTTTAAAAGGCCTTCAATGTTTTCGATATCACGCACAGTCTTCAGAGGAAGTAAATTTCTAATTGTATTTTCAGCAATAGACGATTCTCTTGAAAATGTTGGAGTAGACGAAATATGTTCAAGAATCACGCATTGGTTTCTGAATTTTCACAATTTCTCTCCACATCGAGTTCAATTTATCTAAATTAGAGAATAGAACAAATTGATTGCAAATCCTACAATTAACTTTAGACATTTCAGTCATTATTTTATTCAACTGCATGTTCTCATTTTGTTGCGGAGTAGATTGAATAAATGTGTTCGACATTGATGAACTAAGTGGGGTTGGAAACGGTGGTAGAGGTTCCTCTTGATACTAAATAAATTTGAAAAATTAAGTTAAGGATATTAGCTTTTTATGAAAAACATCAGGATCGCTATCTTCATCGTGGTTATTTATGGTGGTAGTCTAGGAATGCAAATTAATTTAATACTATTAATAAGATTCATACTTGAGAATCCCTTGCCAAATTTTGAGGGCACATCGGTTACTTTGGACATGGTTACTCTAAATTAATAGCAACGAATATTTAAATAAGGCTTACAGTTTCAATAGACTCGATGAAGGCACTACTGGGTTTCCATCTGCGTTTGATAGAACTCCGTGAAAATTCTGCAGAACTTTCAATGTTGCTTTCATTTTCAGCTAATTTGGCTTTCCTTCTAGCTTCATGTTCTGTACCTATTGCAAAATTATTAAAAAATTTAAATAAAAATGTATACTGGCTTTGCAGAGCAAACAAGCATAAGTCTCCTAATCGTCACAAGGATCACTCCTACTGCGTCGATGATGCATTAGATTCTTGCGTGGCTATCTTCATAGTCGCCGACCTATCATCCATGATTATCGAATAAAATCACATTTTTCCTTTTCAGGAAATTCTACAATGCAATACATCTAAGAGTACATTACAAGTTTATAATTTGTTGAAAAGTTGTTTATATCAATGCATAAAATATAAAACAGCAGACAATCCAACATGTATAACATAACATAATCTAATTTCTCATTACAATATTCCAGACAGTGAAATATTAGATAATATAAATAAAGGCCAAAATTGTCACAACGAAACAATACATGTAGTGGAGGAAATGTCCATATAAATTTAATGTCGTATAACATGTATAACTTGATCAAATGCAAATCAGTTCAAAACAAAAGAATATCTAAATAAAACACAAATTCAGGCCTGTCGATTTTCCGCGGAAATTCACGGTTTTGGTGAAATTTTGGATGGGTCCCGAGATTTGTAAAAATATGTAATAAAAACAGGGGGTGGGGTCGGGTCATATTTTTTCAACAAATTTGAAAAATGTTATAATTTAAATATTTTAGGCAAATTAATCTTAAATTCTCAAATTTTTTCCTGGGGGCTGGGCTCCATACCCCTAAATTAGCTCACGCGCCTTCAGTGTGCTCGCATGTGCATCATTCAACATTGAAAATATTTCCGCGGAAATTGTTCGTAACTGTTGACAGGCCTGCAAATAAACATCTGCCTTAAAGGAATCGATATTAAAAAGAAGGAAATAGCACTTAATGTCTGAAGCACACATTAGAAAAGTATCTTCAGAAAGGTCAGATACACAAAAAATTACAATTTCACTCGATTTGCAGGAGTATATGAGCATATCATCTTTTCGGAGGTAATGGCTGCCTAAAATATATACTCCAATTATCATCTAAGATAATTATTTTAAACTGCTACGTGCTCAACAAATGATTATATAGGAAATATATATATTACACACAAGGCCAAATAAAACAAGTAAATATTCTTCTACAACCTAAAATTGAAGTTAAATGCGAACCTAACATAGTTCCATCATCCTGCAATTTTATTGAATGATATTACCATCTCGAGTAAGTGCAGTCGACGGCATTGACTTGACATCACTAAATTCAAAATCCTTTAGTTCAAAATCCTGATCTTTTTTCATGACTCGATTTCTCAATTGAGCCAGAGGATTATTTACAAAGTTACTTCCTTGTAGTGACCAATAGTACGTTCATACAAAGATCCTTCTACAACTATATGATCTGGATGTATATCATACATGAAAGTTCTCCTTAATTCGCCTGAACCGTAAACAGCGCCGCCCTTAACAACATAAAATTTTATGTTGGATCCACCTTCCAGTGGCAATTCTACCTGTTCAACAAATAGAACACTTACCGGAGCATGCTTGGATAATTCTCGAGGGCAATGATGACTGTTAGGAATGAGAATCATTCGGTTAGCAGCATCGCTTCGCCTGTTTAGTATATCGGCTGAGTCACGATGGTAGTTACCGCAAGAAGCTGCAGCATCAACATACCCACCTTCGGGGATATTAGTCCTTTGAAGAGTGTGCATTCCAGTTGATGTATAAAATCTCTCTAAGTATTCAAGACCATAAAAAATGAATTCGGCAATCTCAAACATCGGTATGGAATTTCCAGAGAGGGTTTCAAGGTGAATGAAGCCCTGCACTACATTTGGATGATTTTGCAAAAATTGAGTTGATGTGAATAACTTAAGGAAATTAAGCGGCATAACATACTCAGTACCTACATAATTAGATGTAGTACCAACAGCTAAACCAGAATTTTCTCCTGTCTTCACACCCATGTAGTATAAATGGGACCGTCCTTTCATACACTTATGGGTCATTTCTGCAAGAGCTTTTCGAACTTTCCATCCTACTTGCGTGTCCATTCCGGACTGTAGTACGGAAAACCATTCTCGTATGCAATTGTAATCAATGCCAAGCTCATCTAAGTCGCTACCACTGTTCTTCAAACTGTCTTTCTGCTTATTTGCCTTTCTGGGTCGCTCCTGGGAAAGCGTCTAAGCTAGAAGAGTTCTCTTGAAACAGAGTCAGTGCTACTAAGAGTATAAAGAGTTTACTCGCTTGGAAAGGCATCTTTTTAAAATAAAGATGTTAAATTAAAGTGCCAACGAAATTGACTACGACAACTGTCTATCGTTTCCTGGGACAATTTTTGGACTGCGGATATTTCTTTTAATTGTGGACATGAAATTTTCAAAATCAAAGCAGCTAAAAAATCAAGGACCCATGCTTTTCGACGCAGTGTACCAAATGTGCTAGTTAATGAACAACGTAAATACAAAATTTTAGTTCTTATAACTGTTTTCCATCTGCAATAAACTTAATTAATAGTTTATGCGCATAGTTTAGTAAGCTTTGATTACTAGGTTTTACTAAAATTCGAATAGCAACACATAATAACAAAAAATGTTCATAAAAAGCGGTTCGCCAAGACTTAAACACAATGACGCCAACATAGAGCAAAATTGTCCGAAATTCCGTTGTTTTGAAATAATGAAGCTCATTTAAAGAACGTGTTCGCGGATTAAAAAACCCTGGTAACTGCGATTCACATAACAAAAGTGTTTCAGAAATTTTTTTTATTATTCGAGATTGGTGATAACGTCCGCTTTTCTCAGTCGAATAAAAAAGAAGTTTTCGTGTAATACCAAGGCATACAACATGCATATAGTCAATTGGACAATCCCAAATCGACAAAATATGACACTCGTGAAAAACCCTAATACCAATTCGATGCAAACAATATAAGTTATCGCGAAACATCTCATTAGTTCTCAATTGAGCATTCACTTCAGGATATGTTATTTTACCAATGTAAACTCCCTTTTGAATGCAATAATCACACCCAAAATACCCTTTATAAGACTTAAGTTGTTTAAAATAACATTTGGAAGGAGTGCTCATGCAAACAAACTTTAAATAAAATTGAATCTTTATATCCTCAAACAAAATTCCATTGGTTATTTCGGAATTTTTAAGAGTGTAACCAGTGTAATGTTATATTTTGCATACCAATCGTTTAAAACTTGAGTGATATTTCCTCATGTATCGGTTCTAAACATAAATATAGTTATTAATGCCTGAAACTATAAAATACGCTAAATATGTTCTCTCGATAGTAAGTTACTTTTATTGGTAAAACAAATTTGATTTCGAAGAAATTTTTCACCAGTAGTCAAATTATACCAATGCATGGTATAAAAGAGAGTAAATGTAATCAATATTTAAATCACTATTAAAATTACATCCTTTTCGGAAGAATTATTTAACTACTTAATAAATTTACAACAAAACCATACCGGGGCACCAACTACTATCTGAATCATAACATGCATAATGTTCAGAACAACCATACAACGAATCAGTATCAGAATTCTCCAAGTTGACACTTCGTGATACATGTCTGCTTTGTGAGCGAATGCTTGTCAATTAACTAAGTAAACACCGTACATTAACATTTATCAATTTTCAAATTTAAACTAAATAATTATTCAGTTTTACAATCGATTTTTGTAGTCTTTGATTGCAATGAATAATTCCAATTAATATCAGTGTTTTAACCAAGTTTAAAGAATGTCGACAGTTTCTACATCATGTATCAAAAATAGTACGTATATAAAACCAATTAAAGTAATGTTCTCCAAATTCTATATGTTATACATTGATTTACGCGACAATCACAAATGGCATGTAAATACCTGTATTAGACATACAATAATATTTAAATATTCATATGTTAAACATTTGATGGCATGATGTCAAAAATTCGAAGGATTTGAAATTCATTAGACATGCAAAAGACACATCAAATGACCAGCAAAGTTTTTTAAATTGTAGTGTACGACAATTACTATTGCATGTACAAAACAATTGCAAAATAACAGCAATACATCACATGAAATCCAGCTCTCGAAACATGTTTTCACGAAAAGTAGAACAATGGAATATATTTTTACAAGAATTAGAAAAAAATGCCAAAAAATAACTAAAATGCATTGTAAGAAAATTCAGCTAAATAGAAAAATGTGCAGTTTATTTGGAAATTGGAATGGATGTTGAACAATATCATTTAGCAATTTTCAATATAACTAAAGTGTTACCTATTGCTAAATTGCACATAATGATGACTATTGCGAGTTTTTGGGTGCTAGAGTGAGATTCTAAACGCAGCCATTAGCAAAGGCAAACTAACCTGTTAAAACAGCCAGAATATCATCTTTAAACAGTCGGAATGACGCCTATAACAAATCAATTCAATACAATAATAATATGTAGTATTATTTGCGTGCATAATATCATTCAACATCCTCCAATTTAAATAAGAAAACTATGCAATAATTCCTAATAAAAATAATCAAATGCAAAATAAATATGACCGATGTAAACAATGCAAAATACTCCAATCTAAACAAAACTGAAATAGTTTTAAATACGATGAACAACCCTTTATCCAACTATGTAGAAAAAACGCTTTCTAAAATCAAATGAATGACAAAAAAATTGTTATTGCTTACTCACGGGAGTTCCTAAACAATAAACGTTCTTCATTGAGAACATTGCTGATCGCAGCATTCACGTTTGCCATTTGCATCTGTTTGCCATGCTTCATGGCAAATTCACAAGCAAAAGCTAAACAAAATTTTAAAACATTGAAGTTAACTTTCCTAGGTAACCTTTGATAGCATTTACACCATCTGTAAATAGTCCTGGGCGAGCACTCTCTAAAGGATGGCCTTTTGACGGCTTCCCATTAATGCTGCATTGCTGAAGCACTTGGCTAAAAAATTAATGATAAAACCAATTAAGACATCAAAGCTGAATGAATGATATTTCTGTAAACGGCTAAAAATAGTTACCTTTGAAAATCCCATATGTAGTAAGACGAGCAGCTGCACTTGGTGTGAGCTTTTCATATTGGAAAATAGAAAAATAATCATTGCGATGAATAAAGACATCAAAATCTTTATGAAGCTGCTGAGTCTAGAAAAAATACTTACAATTCTATAAATAACAACTCAACTACGGACAAAATGACGAATACAAGTAAATTCACAAAAAACGTAGCCCATCTGAGATCCACTACCATATCTCAAATGGTTGTGAATGAGAGGAGATTCCAAGAATTCGCGCTGTCTTATATCAGAAGGTGGATGCATTGAATCAACTAGCATTCGAAATTTTTCAAAAGTTTTCGCTAAAAGTAATCAGTGGATAAAATTTTATGCAAATATAATACCAGCAGATTCACAGTTTGCATGCTCTTGCAGCAGAGAATTATGAGCTGCCTGTAACTCATTAAATTCAGCTTTCAAAGCATAATGTTCTCTTTTATAGTCATCATTTAAGGAAGAATTGCTTGTGAGCCAATTAAATAAGAAGTTAACATAATATATGCTAATGGTCCACTTGTCTATGTAACTGCTGAAATATTTATAACAATATTACAAATAACATTCTACCTTGTAGCATTCAGCTTGCGTCATTCGAAGAGGTGTATTGGGGATGCTGGACGTTTCCTAAAACATACAGTTCACGACATTGAAAATGGGACAGTACGATTTTACTAGAAAACGAGTAAACATATGCCAAATATTGTATTGAATAACGCAAAACAAACAGTCAAACGATGAAATAAATAAAGTTCAGTACTTTGTGGGGTACCCCCTCGCTTTGATGACAGTTTGTAGTCTTGCGGGGATAGAGGAATACAGTTTTTTTATATTTTCGTCTGGAATCGAGTAAAAATGTGATTCGACCAGATCATAGAGTTCGTCCAAATTCTGAACTGTAGCGTACTGGATACGGTCTTTAAGCTGTTTCCATAGGTTTTCTATAATATTTAAGTCAGGAGAGCGGGCGGGCCAATCGGGGAGTAGGGCAATTCCCAGTTTTTCCATGTTTTCAAGGGATAGATTGGAAGTGTGGCATGGCGCATTATCCTGTTGAAATAAAAATCCGTCTTCCATGTTGGGTGCCACATAATCTCTTAGAATATCTCCATATTGGGTACTTTCCATGTTACCATTAACGCGAACCATGACACGGTGCCCTGAAGACCAAATACACCCCCAAATCATTATTTTTGAAGACGCACCTCTTGGGGTATACCTCGCTAAATATCTCGGATCGTACCGTAAAAAGCTTCCAGGTGGTCTTCGTACATACTGTACCTTCCTTGCAGATAAATCAATGATAGTTTCGTCGGAGAAGCATACTTTATTCCAATCTCCTGGAGAGTTTTTTGAATGGTCCTTACACCATTTTAGGCGCGCTTTTCTTTGGGTGTCCGATAAAATTGGTTTCCCCGCTGCCTTGTGACCATTAAGATGCATTCGCTGTAAATATCTCTGAACAGTCCTAAGTGAAACCAGGTGACCCCATGTACAAATAAATAAATGTAAGAATCGCATCTTTTGGATGTCTCATTGTAGCGATATACATTTGCATTAAACGTAGATTTTGCGAAAACGCGAAATGATGAAATCGGTTGACAAACACAATTTGAAATAGAAATTTTGTTTTTTAATCGAATAGAAGATGACACATTAAAATAACTGGAATACGAATTTATCAGTATTTTGTCTAAAAATGATTTTACATGAGCAGGGAGATCGTAGGTATCCAGAAAAGTTTGATTCGAAATGCGCAAAATTTCTTTGTCCATATGTTGTATGCCATGTACAGAATTTTTTACGAAACCTAAATAATCTTCTAAAATAAAAGTTGAGAAATTCCACAAAGGCCCAAATGTATCTACATATTTCATTGCATGAGAAACAAATGAATGAACGTTGCAAGTACAATTTTTTGTGGAATACAGTTGAACAAATTCTTCCGAAAACTGCTGAAGATAAGTGGCTGCTTTGTTTTTATCTGAAGCAGAAATGAATTGTTGATCCAAAACCCAAACAATTTTTGCAAGGAGTAGCCAATGGTTGTAAATGAATGTAGGTATTACATCCCTTAGAGCAGCAAAAGAATAATAAAGTGAAAATGATTGCCATTCACTTGCCTTCCAATGTTTATGTGAATTTATTGAACAAGGAGTTCGAGGTATGCAACTTGGAGGCTTTATTGATAATAAAACCTTATCTATTATATTTTTCCCATTAGCACCAACATAAAGAGCATGCTGAGGATTTAAAAAACATTGGGTTACCAACTGACGCAGGATTCCCTAAGCATACTGAATGCTGGTAATCAATAGGAAACGAATTCTCCAAATTAAAATCCGAAATAATTGAAAAAGGCCTTTAAAACCACGAAATATTCTATGCTCAGATTTTGCTCTTTTGCCATCATTATATAAATCGTTATGGTTTCTTACAGAACTGCTAAACTTTGTATACTTCAGTGTCCCATCCAAATATTCCCCCTTGCAAAGCAGTCAGGACAGCCATCATAGGCATTAAACTGTACATGCTGACGAACCTGCGCTCTTGCAACAGCATCACAATTTACTCCAAGCAAACGAACATTTAAAAAATGTTCAATTTACTGATTGGATGCAATTCGTAAGCCGTTACTACATACCTTTTTTAATTGCTTAGCAATTAGTAAAAGAATTTCAGAATATGGTGGCTTTACAATATTGCACCAGAGACCGATCATTCTTAGGCACAACCGATTTACAGGCATTTGAGTGTAACGAAGTAAAACTGGAGTGCAGGAAAAATTTGACGATTTAAGCAATGGTAGGGAATCAATGTTAATCAACACATTAACAGTTGGAGGAATTTTATTTTCAGGAAATCGAGTAATAAATTTAACACTGGAGATAACTTCAGTAATCTGTTTACTAATGTTAGAAATATAAAAAGACACTTTTTCAGCATTGCAACTACAAGACTGCAAAAATCACGTTGAGCATATTAGAACACAATCAAAGGAAGTTCTAGGGGTAGAGGAAAGCATGTCTTTTAAGAAAATCTTACATTAAGTAAGAATAAAATAAATGATATTATAGCCTTTTGGGAGTGCGGTTATCCTGCGAAGTGTGAGCGTGATCTGGCAGAAAATTAGATCCAATTTCTGTGATTTCTGGACATAGTTCATGTATCTGAGAAACAGAATCTTCTAATTCACGTTGATGGTCGAAAGAATTCGGCTGAACAAACAGCGGTTGCTGAGTTGTCTCTAGTACGAGGCATAGGAGAGCAGAACATCAAACTATTAAAAATTTATTTCTTCCTATGTTGAATACAAACGAATATCAGCTGCAAATTTAACTATGACAACATACTAGAATTTAGCATTGGGAAATTAGCAAGCATTGCTGGAATAATAGTAATTGAATTCAAGACTGTACTTTATTCAACCTCAAAAGCTAATATACATCACATCAACAAAATTACTACAGACGCGACTCTAACCTGCTATGATTTAATGGAATGGCAAATTCAAAAATTGGCATTTTTCATTTTACCCAGTTTTGTTTATCTGTATTGAAATTTCTTTATCGAATATTTACTTCAAAATTCAATGGACTGAATCCTTTTTAGTCGCTCCACGATGTAAAGCCATCCCTTTTGATTGGATAATTATATTACTTACAGCTTGAATTAGATGTAGTTGATACATTGGTTGCATTGAAAATAGTTATAACATGCAACTCGGGGCCGTAGCCAATGAGGTGTTTTGCAATGTTAACATCTATTACAAATGTAACTTAATCTAAATGCGCCATTTAAATTTTCCTAGCAATTTTAGCACCCAACAATTTTTGTTGTCTAATGAAACTTTCTGCTTAAATATAGTAGTCATACAAATTTGAAATCCTGCAGGAATAATAGATTATGTTTAGAATTAGATCAAGCTGAACCAGTTCCGGCTACTTGATGACTTATGTGATATCCGCATTTTAAGCACTGCCGGTATGTTGCTGTATAATAAAATCTCAAAAAAAGTAATTGCTCAATAATTTTGTAATCTACATTATCACCCACCTATGTCCCAAAAGCCTGTGTTAGTAATGATATGGTACCTGAAGGTATGCATTCTTATAGTTTCCAAATATTGCAATATGGTATATAGAAAATATACACACAAATTTATATAAGAACCATTGAAATTAATGTCAATATAAATATAATTAACTATGAAATAAAATTTTCATTTCATTAAATAAATACATGTACATTATAACCAAATGAAAATACAACTTACAAATTTTTTCAAGGATGCGTCATCAATCCAAAAATTGTTAAGCTCAGTCTTAATTTTAATTGGAAAAAGAATTTCATCTTCATTTTCTACAATGCTGCTATCACTAATTTGAGCAATAATCTGTTCTATGGATATTAATTCTTTCCAAATTAGATTTAGTTGTTCTAAAAGAAACAAGTATTTATCTATGTAGAGAAATACTTACTGAATAATGCTGGTGGAAGATCGTTCGAATTTTCACCAAATTGTGACGCAGTGGGCCCAGGATTGGTTTCAATCGGTTCAAACATCAGGGGGGGGGCTGTCGGTGGGACGATTTTCTTTTTGTTTTGACATACATGAGGAGGGGGCGATTCTTCATCAGAAGCATATCGATGGGGCAAGGTTCTTTTTCCGGAAGTATTATGACTTTCCCCCTGAGTTTCATTGCAGCTGGTATATACTGCCCTTTCTGTTCGTCTTCTGGCCACGTCGATAGTTTCTAATAACAAATATTCAAATAAGTTTACATGAGTTTATAAAAATATTGCTGGAAATATATTTCTAAATATACGTATATTTATTATACAGCAACATTATGGCAGTGCTTAAAATGCGGATATCACATAAGTCATCAAGTAGCCGGAACTTGTTCAGCTTGATCTAATTCTAAACATAATCTATTATTCCTGGAATGCTAATAGCAAGCCGAACGGCCAACGATCCAGCAATCAGAAACCAATTCGACAGAACTTCCACTTAAGAATACCACAATATAGTAAACCATACTAAAATATATTAAAAAATTTATTCTAAAAGGAAAAAATTGATTATTGAATAACTATAAGATCTACAAGTTTATCATTTAGCTATAGATGTTTGTATTTGAATGACACATAACACACATTTACATAAGTGGAATAACAACATGAACATCACATCATTATAAGGCAAACACATTAACTTATGTGAAATTTAGAAATGGAATTATATTGGCTACCAACCAAAACAATAGTGGAACACGTTAAGGTCTGCGCAAAAATGGAATTAGATTGGTTTTAAGTGAGCAAATTTTTTTCGTTTTTTGATCGTTTGAGGCCCCATATATTATCTTTTCTGCACATTTCCATGCCGTCATTTGCGTTGGTCTCGATTTATCCCAAAGACATTTTATAACAGCAAATTTAAGGCGCTTCTTTCGGTGGCTTTATCATCAAAGTGTAAGCATCGTAGAGTTCTTCAAAGCTGTATGCCGGCTTTGCTCCAGAAAATGCGCCTTTCCTAATACATATATAATGATATTATTTATAACCAATTTATAACTAAGCTTCTTGAAAATTTATTTACCATAAATATTATAATTAAGATAAAAATGGATACATGTATTCCACATTGATCTAGTGCACTCTCCACAAGCCTTAAGAATTCCTGATTAATGACAGCAATCAATTATCATCATCTACTTCATCGATCATGAAATTATTCTAGCACAAATTTTGGTTTCCTGTTGTTTGCATAGCAGTTTCTATATTTCATTTTTTTCATTTCTATTGTAAAAACTAAATCAAAACATTCCTTAAGTTTCTCAATATGCTTAGCAGCACTGTTTTGAGGGTTGAACCTTTCTCAGGAACACCTTGACCCCAACAGATTGAAGCTTGCAAAACTTGAAAAATAGTAAGTATTATACAAAAATATGCAAAGTATTTATATAAAACTGCAAATTATGCAAGCGTCTGCAAGATTTGCAAATAACTTGCAAATATTTGTAAGTTTTTGAGAGATATTTGCAAATATTTGTAAGTTTTTGTGAGATATTTGCGGTGTATTTATTTGCAAAATATTTATGAAAAAAATGCACGTTTTACCCCTTTTTGGGGATAGAATTTTTGTTGTCAACTCTGTTTCTGAGTAGATTTTGCGAACAACATTTATATTTCGAAATTGAAAAAACCAAGTTTAAAAATTTTAAAATAATACCAATATTGTGTACAAAACATAGACAGCTGATAAGCAAAGTAAGGGAAGAAATTAAGTTGTTGAAGTTGGAACAATGCTGGTCATGCGCGATTTCCACAATTTTGTTCAGTTAGAGTTCTATCGAATTACTGGCATTTGAATAGTTGGCGGCGTCATGAATTGAAACTATAGGTGTTGCTAAAATTTGAAATGCGATATAATATATTAGTCCATGCGGAGGGGATAAGAAATACCATAAACGCAGTATTCGTAATTGCGTGTGCATTAGTACAATAAAGGAGGCATTTGCTTTGGTATGGAATCACATCTAATGGATTGGATCCAGTCATGTACATCTCAGTAGTATATTAATTGAGAAATCCACAAAAAGAATTGATACATCGGAAATCTCAGCTATTATACCACATGCCCGGTTATATAGAAAAAATTGACAGCAAAACATCGAATAGTATGTAATAAGATTCACCATCATTCTGTAATCTAGAACATCATCATTTCTATCTCATAATGAATGATACATCATACTATTTACATTATATTTGATTAAATATACAATTATAATAAAATAACTAATAGATTAATATTCTTATAAATAGAAATCCATTGGTAAGCATAGGATGCTTTTTGACTTATTTGGAAATAACTTTAATGCCTACCAACTGTTTCATTTATAATATGAAGGAATATGTGCTTGATAGAAAACGGCTTTCTAATCCCGATCACGATTCTGTTAAAAACTAATGTAAGAACTCGTGTTAAAAATCTTCAAAAACATTGTTAAAAATATGTGTTAATTAACACTGTTAAATAACAGTTCCACCCTGTTTGTAATAAATTATTTGGTATTAGGACTGTGAGCCATAACAAACATCTTCTTTCTGGAGGGTAGAATCTTTGTTGTCAATTCTGTTTCTGAGTAGTTTACGAGCAACATTGACTCCAAATATAGATGGCCGTTGCCTAGTGCAACTAATTAAATCATCGCTGTTATGCAAAATAGAGCATTGCGATTCTAGTCCGAATTAGAAATAATATAGAAAAAGATAGATGCGATCCTACAAAATTTTAAACGGGGTGGGAGCCGATCAAATTCTTTTTCCTAAAATTATTACAAACTATTAATTATCTGCAAGTTGTCCAAAATCTAATGACATCTTGCAAAAAGTGCAATGATTTATGAAGTTTTTCAAAAAAAACTAAAAAATATTGTTAAAATCACGTATTAATTTACACTATTATTTTTGCAAATTTAAGAACACATTTTGAAATTGTCATAATGTTCTGTAATGCAATCCAGTCAAATCTATTAATATTAAAAATATTATAGAGCAAAACATCGGTAACCAGCAAATCATTTTTTTGTATAAGCTTAGACCAATTGGCCAATACTTGCTCGAACTACTAATAATGCTATAAGTCTAATTTTTATCAATATAATGAGAAAGATCATTTAGAAATAGGCAGCAAAGACGCTTCAACTTAAAAGCTAATAGTACTAAATATAAAAATTAATAAGCAAATAATGTACTAATATAGCAATCTTGTGCTAAAGAATTTATACTGAAAACGTATTTTTTAACTAAAAAAACGATATGTTGTTGGTAGACTAAAAAATAATTGTAAAGTGTGATTTGCTTGGAAAAGAACAAATATAGGGATCTGAAAAAAGCATTGATAAAACACCGCATACTTTAAATTAAACGTACCTTGTAAGCCAGTCCTGAATAACATTAAAAGCCAAAAACATTTGAAAAATCAGCTTAAGAAAAAATTTGTTTTACTCAAATCATGCCAGCATTTTTACCGCAAAATACGAAACGGGGAATACAGGCATCAACAATAGACGTTTCCAGACATTTGAATGAAAGTTTGTCCATATCTAAACTCAGATGTTTAGCTAGCATTACTTTTACCAAATACTCGTTTAATTCTCTAAAAATTCTGGAAAATCATTGGCTTTGATTAGCTCAGTGTATGTAAACATCTTCACTATGAAAATGAAATCATCAGAATACCTTACTATCCATAACAGTTCGAAATGCATATCATACCACAATAATATAGTTTTACTTTTGTTGATGTCTTAATTGCTACTCCGTTTTGATAAACATCTGCAATAACAACTTCAAATTTGCCATTTTTATCAGTATCCTGGTCAAGTTATTGGGTAAAATAGTTAATTGAGTTTTTAAGAATTTCTTTGTATATTCTGTTTGATGATAATGTGAATGTACGTATCGTGAAACGCATTCTTTCAGCGGATATTTGAAATGGCAAAACTTGTGGAAATTATGATTTACAGATTCAAAGAAAGAGCACTACAATTAATAATTAAGCCAAACATGATTTACTGTTTGAAATAATGTTGCAAAGCATGACAAATGTACGTTTGAGATAACTGACATTATAAATCAGGTATACAGGGTGCGTCAAGTAAATTGAGAGTGAACTTCTTCAGTCAAAAAGAGGACATAACGCAGGAAAGCATATATTTAAGATCATTTACATAGTAAAAAGTAATCATACAATGCAAAAAAGTTAGAGATAATCACTCGATGTATCCACCGCCAGCTTCAATTATGGCTTCAAGCCGTGGCCGAAACTTGCTACAGGCCGAGATCACATGCTGTGGATCAACATTGGCACAGGCTTCATTGATTGCATCTCGAAGTGAGTTGACATTCTCATGATGACATTTGTTGGACATTAACTCAATCACGCCCCAAAAGTAAAAGTCCAATGGATTTGCATCAGGTGAATTTGGAGGCCACATGTTCTTAGCCCAAAACATGGGCAAATTTTCATCACACCAGTTTTGAACAAGATTTGAGGTGTGAGCAGGCGCATTATCCTGTTGGAAAACATAATCCTGGCCATTTGATACTTCATCCATCCAAGGTTTGACCACATCATTGAGAACCTTCAGATACACATGTTGGTTAACCGCTTGACCTTTTTCAAAGAAATGAGGTGGCATGACATCACCTTTGCTTGATAAGACGCACAACGCCATAACAGATGCTGGAAATTTTGTTTTCTTTACCACAGGAACATCTTCTGGGTCTCTACACAAATAACGGCTGTTTCGCTTGTTATGCTTTTCATCAACAACAAAAATTTTTTCGTCAGAGAAAAATCGTGTCATTCCAGCTGTTCGATGTTTCAATGAAGTAACAAGGAGACTGCATCTTTCTAACCTGCTTTCTTTTTGTGCATCAGTTAACTTTTGTCTGACTTTAAGGGTGTAACTTTTGTACTGCAAGTCTTGGTGAACTGCTCTCCTGATTTTCGCTTCGCTAACCTTCATGATGTTGGCGAGTTTTCTCATTGATGTTGTTGGGTCATCGTCAATGTGATTACGGAGGCGTGAGATAAAATGATCGTCTCGTTTTTTGTTACTGCGGACTGAATGACGCGGCCTTTTAGCATCAGATACACCTTCTTCTAAATTGTGAGCAGCGGTAATTCGATACACGGTCGACTCTGGCAGCTTTAAAAAAAAATTCTTTATTTCTGTTGGAGTCCGCCCGGTGTCAAGTGCAATGAGGATGGCAACTCTTTTGTCGTATTCTGAGAACATAATACAATCTAAAATAACAGAAAATCTGAATAACTTAGAATAGATGTTGTATTAATTGATCAAATAATCAAACATGATTTTAACTCACAATTTCTAATGAACACAGTTTAAAATAACTCTCAATTTACCTGACGCACCCTGTATTTGTACAAAAACGATTAATCATATTTACTAAATTTAGTATTAACTAAAATGTGCCATTAATTTATTCATCATACCCTAATACACATTCACAGCTAGTAACCACTCTAGCCTTTCAATTCTCCACTGCACATTTCCAGTAGAATACATCTTTTTTAGAATGAATTCTATATATATAATTTAAATATGAAAATCTTTTTCCTTCAAGTTTTGTTGGAATTATTTTTAAAGCGTCATTCATGATGGCTTATGAGCCAATATAATAACTATCCGATTGGTTGAAAATTTAGCAAATGAGATGTTAGTGGGCGAACAATTTAGTGGGCGAATGTCATGTACCCCATATAAGATGCCTGATTGACGTGAATGTGAGTTCTTTTACAACAAAAAAACCCACAATGAAGAAGACCAAATCATGAATTGAACTAAGTACTTTATTGGAACTAGTTTCCAAACAAATGGAATAAGTGTATATAGTAATAGTATTCACTATCCTTCAAGTATCGCAATTCCTTAAAAGTTCTGGGTATTCTTCTAGTTATTGAATCAGGAAAATTGAAATATATACTAAAGAAGCTTCTCTGATACTTTTTTCAATAACAAATAGTTTGTTTTTCAATATAAACAAATTCAATTCTTTATAAACCCTATTTACAAATGAAATTCCTATTCTGTTTGAATTGATTTCCCATACTTTCAATTTCTACAGATTTTTCAACACTAAGAAAGTTTATACAACACGTTATAAAAACTTTGCACATTCATTGCAAAATCGCTGGCAGGAGCGATTAATCCATTAATAAACTGCTCAAATAAAAAATGGTTAGTTGTTTGTACATGGAAAGTTTATTGTTTTTAAATTTCAAGTTACAGCAAAATTACGAAAATAGAAATTACCATATCAATTTGGAATAGCCTTAAAAGATAATACTAGCTATCAAATGGATGTGTAAAATTTCACTTTCTCAGTAGGCCCTTCATAGTATTACAGATCAATTCGATTGACCCTATGGATTACAGAGAAGTAGACAGGTCTTCCGGAAGTAACATTTTATCGTAAAATGTCCGAAAACTACGTGCAAAAAACGAAAATCTATTCTGTACACCAGTGGTGCACAACTCAAAACTAGTGAAAAATGTATGATGAATTAAGACAACTTAAACTAATACGTGTTAGATTTTAAATTTATTCTTTTCTGAAAGTATTAATATTTTAACCGTTTCGCCCAATAAAGAACTATCTGGCTTATTTAACACATTTGAAGAATTGAGCGTCAATAATCATAAACGGCGTAGGAATTTTGCAATTGTTATTGAAATATTGATTTTATTGAATTATTTTGAAGTTCGGTTGTGAGCAAATGTAGGCGCCATAATCTGTTTGCACAGGGCGCTCCTAAATTGGGCTTGAGCAGTATATCTGTGCAACAAGAAATATTTGAAGTGAGCTAATAACCCCATAGGATTAAAAAATCATGATTAGGTGCGCCTTACTTAGAATTTTCATCAAAAAATAATTTCCAAGCATATCAGATACTGCAATGCAATTTTGTCAAAAAATTTAATATTTCAATGTCTTTATATTTATCAACTGGAAGTTAAACTAAATCATAAACAGTTAACATTTTTACTTACAAAATAGGGTAAATAGTCACTAGAAAAACCCCACATTTTACCACCAGGGCTTTCAAATCAAATTATGAAAAACTCCAAAATTCAAATTTCAAATCAAATTTTGGATGGTAAACAGTAAACTTTGATATTCTAATTTTTGACAAAATTTACACTTCAACAATTCATTTAATTTTTCTTATATTAAAATTATATTTTAAATGAAAACGTCTAACAGGCATTGATAATGACTATATAAGTTCATTCAAATAAATTAAATTCTAGGAATTGTTGTTATAGCATGCTTGATATAATTGAACTACCAGTGAACACATTTTATATAAGTTGTGATTATCATGGCCACAATATATGTTCGTCTGTTTTGCTGATTTATCTCAAATAATTAAATGAGCAATTTCAACATTTTTCAACGTCTTTAAAAATGACAGGGCATTTCTAAAATATGATGTTTCTATGTAATAAGTATGAAATCCTTTTTTCTTTTCTATATAGTCAATGTGTTATGTATGTTAAAATTATCTTCTAGTACACTATATACTCCACATTGTTACAAGAAATAGTTAACCACTGCATCAAATGGTTTTGAGGCTGCCTCATTGCTACACTTTACAATATAATAAATATACATTTATTTTGTATGTAAGAATTTTTCTGACCAATATCAAACTTGAAATCAAATCTTCAAACTTTCAAATTTCGAATCAAACTTTGAATTTAATAATATTCAAATTTTCAAATCAAACGTTGAATGGTATTCAAATTTGGTTTTCGTCCAACTTTGAAAGCCCTGGTTACCGCCTTCTATAAATTAGCAAAATTTCAAATGAGTGTTGGCAATTTTAAAAATTCGGATAGATATTGGCAAATTTTCTGATATTCTAGAAATATTCACTTGCAAAAGCATACATTTATAATTTAACAAAGATCAGGAGCTTTCTAATATATAGGGCATGACGATACAAGCTCTGCTTAAGTTTTATTCAACACTGAATTTCTATACGGCTTTTGTAATGCGTATATTGAAAACTTTTGATATGCTGAAGAATATGTTGAGTTCTAGAAAGTCCAAGTTATTTGGGACTTCTAACACCATAAGAATTGAGGACCGTTTTTAGCAATAAAACCACTTGTATGTAAAATCCTTTCTTTCGGATTGCGGGCTGTCTTGTAAGCACTGAATTGTAGAAAAATCTGAGAATTGGTTTTATTAAAAATATTATTTCCAATGCATACATGTAAAAGACGAATTAACTGATGCACAGAGTATTTTTATTAAGTGTTTTGCATAAGTGTTAAAGTTGCATTGTGTTTCACGATCTTTACTGGGCCTTGTATTAAAGATGCTCGTGTAATTATTAGAATCTCTTGCTTATGGTAATAAAATTAAGTAATAGCTTCTTTTGTCATAAACAGGGCGGTTCACCTGTTGACCTAATGCCTGGTGAAATGTTGACCTAACCTTTGAAAAAAGCGCTCAATTTCTACAGATGTTGGTGGACATTGTCGCAAGAAGGCGTATGTCGACGGCGGAATTGAATCGTTTTCCATGTCAAAAAGCTTAGCATTTCCACATCCGGGAAGGCGACCGCCAAGATACTGTGCTAGGCTACAAGAGTTCCCACCGAATGCGTGCCCAATAAGAATGCTGTTGAAATCATTCCATGCGTCTTGGCCAGTGTGTGACTGTTGCTGCATTTTGTCCAAAATCGTAATCAATATCCGGCAATCTCTTGAAATCTCCAGCGGCGACTCGGCCAAATGAGGCTTTGAAAGAGCTCTTCTAGCAGTGCGAATAAGCACTCCGTCACATTCCATTTCGTTAACAATTTCGCGAACTGTAATACAACGCAGCAGATAACCAACTGGACCATCTTATCACAATGGGCTGAGGCAGTGCTGCAATGCAGTGGTCAAGGCCTTTACACTTGCAATAACTTGGTTGAAATTGCCAAAGTTGCTTCGAATTTGCAATGCGCAATTATACATCAAGTGTGCGGCACACCTAATGGAAACCGAGTTTGCATAGTATTCTTCCAAAATGCGCATAGCTGACCTATTGTACCTCGCAGCGTTTGTGAAAAACAAGGCCACATCCGCGTAATTGAACCCCATTTCTCGAACAGCTGCATCCACAGCCTGAATAACCATTTGGGAATTTGAGCGACCTTGGAACGGTATGCAACTTACTAGAAATGTCTCGCTAGGCTTTTCAATATCGGCCACAATAACGCCAAAGTATTTCTTCCCATTAATTTCAGTCTCATCCATAATAAACATGAGTTTCTTACCAAGTAGTTTCTGCTTAATTTCTGCTGCGGATCGCTCTGCTACGGTTGCAACTGTAAAGGGACATCAAAGTGTAACCAGTGGTAAAAAGTTACACAAAACACCAGGGCGGTTCAAAAGTCAATACGGCTGTTACACATTTAAATTCACTGGAGTGAATATTGACAAATATTGACCTAATAGCCTCATTTTCTTACTTTATTGACTTTTGTTGACCGTATTGACTTTTGAACCGCCCTGGTCATAAAACAATGCTCTCCTAATTACCAAATTGTAAAAAAATATCAAATTATTACAGTATTATTACACATCGTTTAAATAATACATAGAAGTCCATATTTAGTTAATATGTGAATTTGTATTTTAGATCCAAGTTTTCATTTCTAACCTTTGCTGTTTTCGCTGCTTTAACGCTGGGTATTATTGGAAGACCATTTTTCGTCTATGCGAGAAGTTCAATTACGCGTCGATTCACAATTCAGCCATCACCTGATTGCTGTACTGCTACAGTTGTTTATCCAAGACAAGCAGCATTAGAATTCGCTAATTATCTTGAAACTTTGCCTGTGGAATTAGATCTACCTATTGACTATGCATTGAGTGAATTTGCCTCCAAGACAAAGAAAGACATTTTATTAGCCTTACCAAATCTATTCGAGCATATTGGGATGATTTCTTCTCAAAGAAGCCATCGTGATCTCAATCCGTATCCATACATATTGTCTGATTTTGATAAAATTAGTATAAATTAAACAGTTATATTTTGTTAATTCTGCAATAGCCATACATTTCGTATTAATTATAAAATTTTAATGTACCTTCAAATACCAGGATGAATAAATATCTAAATACATTTTTCCAATTGTGATTTTGAAACCAGTAATTGGAATGTGCCTTTTCCCACTCACATGCGCTTTCGCTATGAACTATTTTTAGCGATGATCAATCTCTTGTAGTATAAGGCTACGTCACTTCATTATAGAGACTTCGAGAGAATGCAAAAAACCAGTAGTACTATTTGTGCGCTATAATTCTTGAAGGCAAAGGGATTAAACTTGTTAAGATTTCAGATGACTGCACAATATGTGCGAAGCTTAAGTCATGAACAGTAGCCTTTCACAACCTTCGACATTTTGAATTGATTGTTTTAAGTCGCTAATGGTGATAAATTGATTTCAATATAATTTAGTCAAGCATCTCATTGGAATTATGTTGCTTACTTTTTTGTTGACAATTTCAAGTTTGTGTCACAGTTGATTTATTAGTTCATTTTGCAGCCATTTGTATACCAAGATATTTGTTAAGCTGTCAATTTTTATTGGCATATCTTCATATCCTTCTTTCTTAGCAGTTGTTGGCCAAATTTTATTCTATTGTTAGTGCCGATATTGTGAGAGTCTTTTCGAATCTCACTAATATTCTTTCTTCACCACCTCTCGTAATTGCTGAACAATTAAAAACACGGTAAACAATGTTTTGTTTTTTACCTAATTTTAGTGCATTTTTATTGATTTTTCCCAAGTTTATCCGGCCCTAAATATTTTGCAATGCTAGAGTAAGTTCTGAAAAAACATTTTTCTTTAAGAGCATATCAAATAAGAAACATTGTTTAGAGATGTTAATTTTCTGATATTTCTTTTAGGGTTTCAATTTAAATTTCATAATATATATTAATTAAACTATGGAGCAAATATCAGTTAAATCAACCATGTCCACCTAAGTTTTATGCAAAATAATGCATAATTAAATTTGATAGCATCATCAGCCAAATACCGCATTGGTCATGTGCAGAAAAAAATTTATTGTGAATGCTCATAGAACTTATAAATGTATACATTAGTTGTCTTCCTCTTAATTCAATAGTATTTTTATGACAATCCTGCAGAATGCATTAAAATATAAGTCTATTATAGCAGTAAATTTATTAATATTTAAATCATTCAATGTATAGAAAATTGGCTGAGTTAAAGATTAACTTGCAAAAAACATGATTTAATTGCATATATGAACACAACTCTTTTATAAAGACATTCATATAAATTAGTGTAGGTCATGCAGCAATGGGTTCCTCATGATCGGTATAACTGCGAATGACTGAGAGATCAAATAAAAGATTGGAATCATCCACTTGAGGAACAGTTTTTCGTCTGTCGTAGTTTTCGGTATGGACAAGAGCGAATTCTTGAGCATTTTGTTTATTGGTTAGTGTTGCCATTGAATAATTTGAATTCGTCCTGCTAAAACATAATTATGAAATGGGGAATAATACAAATTAAGATAATCACTGAGGAAATACTTTTATCCAAATGAGACTTATGTATTTGGATTTATATTCTCATTTAAAAACCAATATTTTGCCTAAAAAAGTTAATCGCTTATTGAGAAGCAAAGCTGCATAATGGACAGATTCTTTTTCAAATTCAAGCAAAATCATTTGTTTAAAATAATAGTACTCATCCAGAAATTTTGCATGCTGTAAATTTAGTTTTTCTATAATTCTCAAATAGAACATATTGGAAGATTTTAATCATTGTAATAAGCCATCGAATCATATATCACGTGGGCTAAATGCAACATTTCATTAACATGAATTGAATTGAATTGAGTCCGAAGATGTAATCATTAAGGTTCATGTAAAGAACGTAAATTTATCAAAGTGCAAGTTTGAATAAATAACATTCTATAACAATCTTAAAAACGGTTAGACTTTTATAAAATAAATATTTAAAGTTTTGAACACATAATTTTGATGTTGGTGATTTTCTTTCTATTCTTTTTGTCTGAGAACATATACATACATTTATACATAGTTATGTTCTGCTCAAACTATTAATACTGTCTACAGAGACCCAACATTATTTTAGTGTCTATCAAGATGGGTATATTTAATTATCAATCCAATTCCTCATTGCATTGTGACGCGATAGATTTCAACTATACCCTGCCTACATAACCAATGATTGCTAATGAGCAGCCCAACAAAAGTGTGATAAAAATATTTGCATTCAGCCTATTTGACATGTGCTGATGAGAAGGAAGATTCTATTCAACATTAATGAGTATCAAACTTCGAAAAAGGCAAATATTGCGTAATGATATCACGAAACAACACAGCAAATACTAAGTAAAAATATCAATACATGTTTCAACAATATTTATTTGTACTTCTAAAAAATATGATTTTTCAAATTTATTACTAAGTTTTATGGTAAATATAGATTGCTTCTAAACATTTTCCACAGTAAGAGAATTTTTTTATCAACACTGCATGTAATGTCTGGATCGACTGCAGATTACTTGTACGTTTGAAAATATGACTTAAATTTTTAATGAAACTTTCCGATATATTTTTAACTACTTTTTTTTCCAAAAGAATGCTATTTACATACTCCATGCATAAAATATGTCCTAACTTATCTTGTGATTAGATATAATATAAAAATCACCAATAATTTTTGTGTTATATTGATTTTCTTTAAGTTTTAGGTAAAGAGAAACAATCTATACTGAAATTGATTCATAAAAGTGCTTAATGATTATGCTCTGGATAATAGATATCAACGAGTTATATAAAATTATTTATTTTTAGCAGATTTTTTATCTTTGAATTGCTGATTGTCTTCTTACACATTGATATTAAACTATGTATGTGCATGTATATACATGTAGATGTTATGCTAAAATTTGTTTAAAATTCCATTACTACTTAGAGGATTACAAAATGTAGACAAATCATTTGATGATGTTAAAAATGGTTAAAATATGTTACAGAATTATGATAACATGTCAGAACATGCACAATATACTATATGTCAGTGAATTTAGAAGCTTTAAATGAAATATTTGATTTAATAGTATATTTTTGCACTTCCTGGTTGAGTAAATATCTTTAATATCGATCTCTAGTCTAAATAGTGTGACAAGCATTTCTTACTTAAATCAATATTTTATATAAAATAGTGATTACCTTGATCCTGCAGTCTTAACCTTTCGAGGAGAAGATGGTGCACTTGGTTTTTTACTTTTCGAAAATATTGCAGGATTAGATTCAAGTTGATGTTGCAGACCACACACTGATAAACGAAATAAATTGCGTGTAGTTCTTGGATCGAATCTTGAATCTGGTACAGCAGTTGATGACCTCACTAGCCAATCCAAAAGCCCTTCGTCATTTCTTGGACTACATGACTGGCGTATTTCAGTTCGATTTTTTCGAGAAAACGCTGAGGCACATTTACGCTTCTCACCTACAAACTCGTGCTTGCGGTTTGATAATATTAAAGAGTTTTGATTGGCTAAAATATTTTCTTTCATTGACCAATTTGGAGGTAAATTACAAAGCTGAGGAGATTTTTCAATTTTCTGCGGAACCATCTAAAATGATATATTTAAACCTTGATTACTCGCTTGTACATCTAATTTTAGTTCTGAAAATGCAAGTGTTATAAGCACTGTTTTAGTGTCTACTAAATTTCCTAGTTTCCTAATAGGCTTGGAGAATATCGTTTGAAATTGTGGACAAAAGAGTTTGTTTCTCCTAAGATACACTTTGCTGTTTAGAGTTATTCTAGTTGAGTTGCCTTGATATAGCAAGGCCTAAATCAAACTAACAGTAGTTTTTGGTATACAACACAATATCATTATTCCTTTTTACAGTGATTTTGTTGTCCTTCATTCGCATAATTAAAAATTTTACTGAAAGAATACGATATAACATTAAAATCCATATTTTGTATCTTACCTTGATTAAAAATTCTACCAAGGAAAGATAATATGCATATGAAATAGTCAGATGCCTGTTTTAGATTATGGATTGCTTAAATTTTTTGATAAATTAACACGTTTCCTTACATTCTTATTCTTTCTTATTTTTGATTAAATTTGTATTTCTTTTATGCTACATGTCAGTGAAATCTTGCTTAAATTTGATTTTCTTGTGTAGGAATGCATTTGGGGCTTAATTATGGCCTTTATTGAACTCAAAATATTTTTTGAAGTTTAATAACCCGCAATTAAGAACAGATTTTATAGTCTTGTTATTTTTTGTGAATATTATAGTTATTTGTTATCATTCTTGACGGTATTCAGATAAAAATCAGTCTTATAATTGAAAATTTTATCTGAATAAAGAATATCTTATCTTATCAATTAATTTTTCTCGAGCTAAAGATATTTCTTCAATCAGAGATCAAATCCGATCTTAAAATTTTGGTTTCAATGCTATCTCTGGTTGATTATAGTTCAAAGCAATAATATTAGAACCAGGTGCGTGATTGTTTTCCTTCTAAAATATGGAACAAGAATTGGGCAAAGCAGACTGAATCTGAAGATATTGTTTCCAAATTTTGTTTCATCAACTTTATATTTGAAAAATCACAAAATTTTTTCTGAAAAGTCACCTTTCACTAGAATTATTTATTGCGACTAAATTGACAACATTTTGTTCTATTTCGAATAATGCTATTTTTTGCACTAAATGTATGAAAAACAGTAACATGCGCAAAATATCTCTCAAATGAAACCTGCATATATGTAAATAAGCATAAATTTATGTAGCGTAATCTGTTTAATTTTGTGACTAAATTAAAAACGCATATCTTGTTAACTCACTTTAATTGGTTGTAAGATTACAACTGTATTATTGTTTCAACAGGATTTATTCGAATGCACTTTTTTATATAATGTTAAACCAATCGGTCTCATTGCAGAACTGGAGAATGTTCGCCTCTAAACATTAACAGTCATATGAAGTGGGGAAAATGTAATTTACTTAGTGGACTTTTCCACGTCAGATCACAATTAACAATAAATCACTAGATTGTCATAAAAGACGTGGGTATATTGGGTAAGGTATTATACAGAAATCAGAATAGATGCAATACAACAAGAAAATAAAACACTTTTAAAATATTTGCAGATAATTCGAATATGGACTTTAATTTTCCTATGCACTATAATTTAGACGAATTGCTGCAAATGTTTGAACTGCCTACAGCAGGTCAGAAGATCCTTATTACGCCTCTGATCCACAACACGAAAATATAAATGTACAATAGAAAGTAAACTATTGGCAAAGGTCGAACTATAGTCTGCAAAACGCATGAGCTTAAACAATAATATCGATTGTCCTTTTAATATACTATTTTGCATTGTACAGTAATGAAAGAAAAACTGCAGTATGAAAAATCTTAAATGTGTACTCCATAACCATTAATTACATACCGTTTTCAATTGAAGACGATGTTTGTCTTTATTTACGAATTCTCCATAACTATCGATTGTAGATTGAATACATGATGACCGGAAAGCTTCATTTGTACTTTGCCTACTTAGTAGCCTCTGAAGATAAAGATTTTTGTGATACTTTGCCATTACAAATTCGGGTTGTGAGACAAAATTGCTTTCTAGAGACTTTATCTTTCTTGGAGTACCTAAAAGCGATATTCTAAGGCCGGTGCACACGTCAGGGAGCTGTTCCGCGGAAATCGATTTTATTGTTCTTAGGAGAGGATACAAGATGTGTGGGCGGTTTTTGGAAATTTGTAAATAGTTGCTTTCTTGGAAGATTATATGGAAGCTTCAATATCTCAATAATATGTGTGGGGATGTATTTATCTTATTGCGCGACATTTCCCTGATGTGTGCGTCCGGCCTAAAATGAACGAAACATATAATTGTAAATATTTCTAATAAAATAAGTGAAGCTATCGAAAAAATAGGAATGCAGTCGTATAGCGATGCACACAGGCATCACACAATTATTTGAAAATAAACTTTGTGAAGTAGAAAAAAGTTATTGCAGTCATTGCAAAAATGAATATCCTAAAATTACGTCTTCATATTTACCATAAAGAAAGGATTTGGAAAATTTTGAAGACAGGAAAATTCAAGGCCGCAACATTTAAGATGTACAATTAAAGATTGGAAGGTTGCAGGCGAGAATATTCCACGGTTGTATATTGGGTATTGAGTCTAATATTCGGTACGGATCAAAATTATGAAAGTCTTGGGTGAGCAGCCTAATAAACTAGGTGCTAATTTGAGCAAAGTAATCACTGCAATTTCATTGAGAATTACACAACTTTGGTTCTTAGCTACAGCGTTAATCTTTTAATTTCTAAAGAAATTGTTTGAATTTCATTTTCTTAATTTGTTGAATGAACTTCTTTTACAAGATAATCATCAAATGTTAGCAGCATTTATAATGGTGTTAGCAAGGAATTAAGTAGGGTACACACTTACAACTTTGCGGGCAACCTTTCTTGATTTAATGAGGTGCACAACCAAAAGTTGGAAGTTGTTGTGAACTTTTGATTCATACATTACGATATTGTCATTTCTCACAGAGTAAGAATTTAAAATTACGCAAGATCCTTTCAGAACGAGATCTTATTTTATTCAGGATGCTTGATTGAATTGACTAGAGTTGTATCAGATCGAAATTCCGAATTTCTTAGTAATACTTGATTTAAATATACATATGTATATGTTTGATATCTTTGATTAATATCTGGAAAATAATTGTGTTATTTTAAAATCTACTTCCATTTAAAATGCAGTATATCAGATATAAAGTGCTTGGTTGTAGTGACTTTTTCCGGGAAATTTAATTTTTAAAAATTACAAGAAATTTAATTCAACCGAAAATTTGTGCACAAAGTTTGAAGTGTGTACGCTACTTTAAGGTACAGTAAAGTGGGGAACAATTAATAATTAGTTTTTGGCAATATAGAAAATGCAATCTGGTCAACAAGCATGCCAAACTGTACTACAGTGAATCGAAAATTCTTAATTCATATTTAAGAGTTGAATACGTTATCGATGAGTCCTGTCCTGACCTGAGGTTAAATTCATGAATTTTGAGAAAATGCTTCATCATGCTTTTGTATAATGATAATCCTGTAGTTCATAGAGGTGATACTGGATTATATAAAAAAACCATTAAAAAAACTTGAAAAAGTGTTCATTGTTCCCCAATTCTACGGTACTTAATTTTCATAATCAACTAAATGATGCAGTAAATATGAGGTCTTTATTAACAAAACGTAAAAATCTAATCTTTTAACAATTTTAATATTACTGAAAAGTTTTGATATATTGTAAATTAAATGCCCAAATGTAATTATCTTTAAAGTTTTCTTTAATTATGCTGAAGTGAACTGATGAAAATTTGCTGCCGAATATTCGAAAATATATCTATTAATAGTTATGGCTATGCAAGCATTAAAAAAGTCTTCATCATCAACAACTCCAAGAAAATACATGTTTGAGGCTTTTTAACAGTATTTTTATCATGTTGACTGCATGTACCATTTTTTCAAAAATATGATGCCCAAATGCTTTCCAACATCAACAAGTTTAGTAATCCAATTACTAATTGCAAGAGGCCCAATACTTTATCCAAACTCTTTCCAAAATTTATAACTGATCAACTTTTACTTATCAAGGAATAAGGAAAAGTTGAAAGCATGTATTGGTTAAGGATTTCCGAATTTAACATTTGAAAAGTTTGTTCTCAATAATAATTTTAAATTAACAATTTCAAAAAAATTTAATGACTCACCTGAAACTCTTGGCTGTGCATCTTTCGGACGTCTACTCGACTGATCAAGAACTAGCGGCATTTGGAATTGATCAATTGCGTGCATGTTATTCGCTGTCATGTTGTCATTCTTTCTACGCATATTCTTGGCAAAATGATTCAATTGTGACAAACACAATAATTAACGCGTGATTTTCAGCAATTGGCCGAAACTGTAATTAGACAATGAATGCTGCAGGTGATTTGATCCAGCGCTGACAACCATGAAGCATTGTAAATGTGCTATATATCACTGAGACGGAAATTCAATTTGATTAGGTATTATATTTATGCAAACTTGCAATTTACAGACAACCAAGTACTATAAATTTATGCATGAGTTGAGCGAGATTCGAAATATCGATTAAATTACATTGGAACGAATTTAAATTCATTTCTTTAATGGGCAGCTACTACTGTTTTGTGTGCATTGAAAAAGGTAATATATTATTTAGAATAAGTCAACAAAAAACTATGCTATAAAATTCTAAAATGTAACCAAATGATGTGAAAAGAAGTTCATATGTGTAGCAAAATACATAAACTTTCTGATTCAATTGTGAAAACATAAGTATAGTGCAATACAAGCAACAAATATTTTTATGTTCTCAGGACAAAATAGCCAATTTTTAACAAAAGTTTTCCAGAATCCATAACTAACATTGGATTGCATTTCTGCAACTGTCCATCCATGTATAAGAACATTGTTAGTAACTTTTCTGATCCAAATGAATTAGTCTTGGACCCAAGAACTGAAAAATGGTGACTTTTAATCATAAAATAACCACAACCAATTCTTGCTTTATTATAAAATTTCACTTATTGTAGCAAAATATAATAAGCAACCAGTGACAGTGCATATCTATAAATGTGTCTATGGTGAGCTTCAGAAAATGCTGTTTTACTAGACAAAAAGTGACCACATAGCATTTTGGCGGCCTAATCATTTTACATTGCTAAGATCTGTCATACTTTATGATTACCTACATGGCATGCTGAAAGAATGCATTTAAAAAAATTAAAATTACTGAGAAATTTACTAACTAAGATAAGAAAAATTTCTAAATGTATGTTTTCCAAAAATAAGTTTGATTTTTATACTTAACTGGGATTATATGAAAAAGTGTTGAATTTTATGCTTTCATTGGTCCATATATTTATTTTAAGGAATTGAAGTTTTTTTGAAACTGGCAAACTATTTAATTTCAAGGGAGCTGTTACTAATCTCTATCATTAAGTGGCTATAAGAAATATTTCTTTAATTTTCCGTAAAAATTCATCAAACATTTTAACATAGATCATGCGTGGACATGTATAAAACTGTCTATGTAGTAGTGGTGTGCAGTAGAGATTTTTAATGTCGCATCCACTCGTCAAAATATACTTTCTTACCCATATCCGAGAATGACATTTTTTGAGTTTATAAGTAATCTAAAACTTTAAATAGAATTCGGAACACAATGAAGTTCATTATAAGTTAGTCTTTCACAATTTCATGTATAATATATTTTTTTCAAAATGTCATATTTAAAATGCACATAGCCTAGTGTATGCTGTACCTGCTGATACAACTCATGGCCCAAATCCCTAATATGCTCTAATTGTTGCAGTTTTTCCATTTTCCTTTATGTTATGCTTCACAAATTTTTAAAGTTTTTCAACAGAAATAAATGTAAGAAGCATGAATCAATATTTTTCTCCTGAGCGAGAATGAAGTGACTTGAGTATTTGGGGATGCTATGACATAATGATTTTCTTTGAAGATTTTTATACATTTCTACTAAAATTACAGGGGTGAACTTAAGATATATAGAGGGGTTGGTTCACAATTATTAAAAGGGCCTCATTTGAAAAAAGACAATAGAACATTATAAGTCGAGTGGGGCGCAACGTAGTCTTAAATATTTTTGAAGTGTTTATTATCATGTCTTTCATTTATATACATATAAAATATTGACTTTCCTAAAGTGTATCTATTTTGCTTTCAAAGGCTACAACAGTATGTATACTCATACCGGTCAATTAATATGAAATGCATGTAAGGAAAGAAATTGAGAACAAAATATTTTATTCATAAAACAATTAAATAAATGGCGCCTATTTCTTGTGTCGCACATTTTTTCACAATTTCTTCACTGTCAATTTTCATTTCAATATTGAGCAGAGCTAGTTTTGCAAGTCTATTATCTGTCTATTATCTGAGCGTAAATAAGTCGTAGTAGGCCGAAGGCATGAAAAAAACGGTTAAGCAACAGCAATCCTTACAGGTAAAGTGCAATCAATCGCTAAAAGTTTTTGAATGCAAGGAAACTTTGCCTGATCAGTGTGCTTTAGTGACTCCGGCAAACTAAATACGTGGTGGACTATTTTTTCCCATTCTTGCAATTTGACATACAAAGATGGTAGAAATGCAGATTGTATTTCCAAAAAGGAAACTTTTCCATAATCTTTCTTGTTCAATATAGTTCAATAATATTAGCTAGAACCAGTGGCGCTATTAGGGTGGGGCAGGTGGAGTTCATGCCCCTCCATATTTTTTGGTGCTCCACCTCCATATTGAGGTCATAAATATAAACAAAAGTGATAGTTTTATACTGAATGGAATACTAAAGCCATATAACCTTGAGAAGAAACTCATTTTGACGAAACATTCCATTTGTGTTCATTAATAGATTTGTTACAACACTGACAAACGATTTGACAACACTGAATGCAAATCAACTTTTGCTGGATTTCCAAGAATAGTGTGAACAAAGAATTTGCAACTTTTTACACCATGCACTTATGCACTAAAAAACTGAATGTTGAGGTCAAGACAGCAAAAAAGTTTGTTGATAGATGCACTGAGCTTCTAACGGATATACAGGGATATTACAAACTTGCATCTCTATGCTCTAAAAAATTTCTAGGTGTTTCATCACCTAAACAATTTAAGTAAGAGTTCTTCACCTATAAATTAGGGTGTTTTACCTTAGCTTTTAGGTGACTTCCGTTAGGTTTACTCTTTAAAATGATGTCAACTTCAATCACTTAAATTATGCGAATATTGTGTTTTTATAAAGACGTTGTGAATATTTAAATGATATATATACAGTACTGGAAATATGTATTCGTTCACCTTGCTATTTTGAATAAATAATGAACATTCATTGGATAGAGTGTGCCTAAAATTATAACTAAGTGTTACTTTGATTAAGAAAGGAAAATTTGCATGTCTAATACCACAAAATATGTAGAATAACAATTGGATATTAATTTTTAATCAAAATTAGAAAACGTGAACTGGAAAAATCAAAATAAGATACATAAATTAATAATTGATGCAATACAAGCACTTAGCAACAAATTTGTTTCTTCTAATATCNNNCATTATTGTGGAGGAAATTTGTGATTTTTTTAGGTATGACATGGAGTACCATCCTGCTCATATATTGATCACTTGTAAGGAGTATCAAGGGTTCCTTTTCTAGAATCCGAGCATATTAAGAGCTTAGAAGAGTATCAGGGATGTGAAAAATCTTGCGAAAGCCACACTTCCATATTGCACCTCATACCATTACAGACATTCCACTATAATTCATGGTCCCCCGAGTAAGTTGATGCAAGAATCTGAACTTCTGCCCAGTTGGTCTCTTTATCAACATTCTTTTCGATTAGTATAGCTCACAAAATATGTAGAATAACAATTGGATATTAATTTTTAATCAAAATTAGAAAACGTGAACTGGAAAAATTTTAGCAACTGAGCAAATCCAAAAAAAGTATCAAAATAAGATACATAAATTAATAATTGATGCAATACAAGCACTTAGCAACAAATTTGTTTCTTCTAATATCTTGCAGGGTGTCCTTTTGAGTGAATAACAACTTCAAGGTGATCAGAGATTGAAGCAAAAAGTCTTTCAATAAAGCTGTTGGGAATTGCATAATTTTCTTTTATTGCACTCCACAGCTCGTCTTCAGTTTAAAGAGTATGCTGTCCAATTCGAAATTTGACCTCCTTCAACATATTTTTGTTAATTTTAAGGTCTGGAGATTGGCCAAGCCAGTCAGCAAGGATAGCAACCCCATTATTGTGGAGGAAATTTGTGATTTTTTTAGGTATGACATGGAGTACCATCCTGCTCATATATTGATCACTTGTAAGGAGTATCAAGGGTTCCTTTTCTAGAATCCGAGCATATTAAGAGCTTAGAAGAGTATCAGGGATGTGAAAAATCTNAACTTCTGCCCAGTTGGTCTCTTTATCAACATTCTTTTCGATTAGTATAGCTCAAATCTTGACTAATCTGAAAATATAACATTAGACCAATGTTCAGATGAATTCTCTCTCATTAAATTGGCCCACCTCACCCGGCGTAATCTTTGCTTTGTGGTTAAGAATGGCTTCTGGGTGCCACGAAAGTCCCAATTGAGTACTTCTTCAGGATGTTTCGCAAAGTTCTTGCTGTCACAAGGTGACCATAAACCCATTCCTTGCAAAATTCCTCTGAAGTCTTCCTGGGATTTCACTTTGAAAGGTACACAAGAGCTGATTGGGAGGTTTTGGAGGTCTTCTTTGGTCTTCCGGGCATTGGCTTGGGGGCAATGATGTGAAGTGAAATGTCTGATGATATCCCTGACAGTACTTTGAGGTCGCTTTACAAGTCGGGCTATATTACGTTGACTCATCCCTTCCAAACCAGGCATCATATATGGCGAAGAAAGACTGTTATTAAACATTTGCAATATAAATAGACTGAAAAAAGCTCAACCAATGAAATTTTTTACAGATTCTCTGATTTGGTCTGAAGTGACCAAATACATTTTTCAAAGAAAAGATTTGCTAACTACAAGCATTGTAGCATTTCTCCTTGAGATTTAAAGTAAACAGTGATAATTATGTCTCAACATTGATGAATTCCTGTTTCTGCAACGCCAAATCTAATTAAAAAATAACTATGACATTCTTGGCGTCCATTTCTTAGAAATATTTTTGACAAATCATGGGTGGCCAATACTGTACATGTTTTCTTAAGTTTTTTTCACCTAAACATTTACGTGATTAATATATTCCTAAAATTTAAAGTGTTTCATCTACAAAATTGGATGACTTAAAAAATAGCAATGCATTAATGGTCCGACAGTGGGCCATTGTTGTTGCCATTAATGACAGATGAGCGCTGGGGAATTAATGGGCCATTTATGTATATCCGACAATGACCCATTCGCGAGCCAACAATGGTCCATTAAGGGGCCATTGGTGGCAAACAGTAGATTTTTGATAGCAAGGCAATACTTTAATATATAAAACGACAATTTTATATTGCTAAGCAGTTCAAACATTGCTGTTTAATCAAACACAAGCCCAGCAAAGGGCCGATGCTGTCAAACACATTCAATACAAAATTTGTTAGAAATTTGAAAGAATGTTTTGGTTGTAAATGTTAACAATAAGCATAAAAATCTGCCAAATTTAATAAAAATTTAAAATTTTAAAATTGAGTACAATTTTGAAATAGTACTTTTTTAAATCGTGAAAAATCTTTTTTGTTCAAACGTAACTTTTTTATCTAATAGTTATTTTCAAAGTGTTCAAATATTCACTAGATGCTTTGTATTCGTTTGGGGCAATTTTGTCCTCAATATGTTACTTGTGTTTTTTTCTTCGTACATGATATTTTTCAAAAAAAATTTCCACAAAACAATCTATATATCAGTAAAGTCATGAATTTTCAAATCAATTTCAGTCGACATCAATTTAAGAAGCTGGAAACCACATTTTTGCCCTCTTGAATAAATTCGAGTTCAACCTGTTGGGCAATTATAGATTGTAATTATTGTTCTTAAAATATGATTATACATTATATTTTTAAACATATATATTAGGATTCTATCACAGGTGAATATACACGCATGTACATTTCCACTTCATCATTGAAAAAAATTCGCAGTTACGATATAAATTCGGCATTGCACTCTGTGATAGATTAAAATTCTTTATCAGAAAATAATATCTGACCAATTAGTGCATATTTACATTATAAGGATATAGTTACATACAATTATGTGCTATGTTAATATGTAAATGTATTATTAATGTTATTACTACTGCATATATTTTTCAAGGTGTAAACATAAAAAATGAATTTTATTGTATGGCATAACTACATTAAATTAATTGTTCTGACGTTGGTTTCTATATTTAGGTGATGGAAGATTTCTGAAATGATTTTGGTGACTCTAAGTCAAACTTTTTTTACATTTAATCAATTTTAGAAGCCATTGACAGGATAGCTAAGCTTTCTCACTGTCTCAATTGTTGCTACAATACCGAAGAAAAACATTTGTGGATTTTAATTGATAAACTGCTGTATAGACTGCATTGTCATTATACAGATAGCATTCCCATTAAATGTCAGAATTTTATACATAAACTCAAAATTAATGAATAATGAATTGTAAGAAGTATATTTTGTTTTGATATTTAATGTACAAAACATTTTTTACCATTAATACAATCTAAGATTGTGGGTATATAGATTTATATTTTAAAGAAATCAATTAATTTTAGGCATCTACACAAAGCTTAGAAAAAGTAGTTAAAATAATTTCGCTATCTTTAATAAATACAAATACTTAAAATATCACCTGGATTTTTAGGTAAAAAAGGCATACCTAGATTTTAGGTGAAATACCTAGAATAGAGGAACAAAAGATTTAGAAAAAATACCTAGAATATATATTAGAGTGCCGAAATTTTAGGTATTTTACCTAAAATCTAGGTGGACCTTTTTTGCCTAAAAATCTAGCTGTTATTTTAGGTGTTTTACTTAGAAAATTTTAAGAGTTTAATCTGGTTTAACTGAAAATATTTAACGCTTTTGCAATTAATAATTTAAATAAACGTATTAATTGTACATAACTGTTCTTGACTCTAATAATTAAGTAAGTAAGATAGATGGCGGACACTTGTGAGAGGATAAAGAAATTTTAGTGGAAAAAGACGTGGGCCGAACCCCTGAACCATACCCTAGATCTGCCACTGAATTGTAGTAATCGAACAGTTTAATGTAACGCAATACAGTATATCAAAATATTTAAAATGATTAAGTAAGTTTAATTGTTATGTTTTATATATTTTGATTTAAGTAGCAGTTCAAATTTTTATTAAAAACCTCTAATAATCTCTTGATGCAACGAATATTAACAAATTCCAGTACTGTACTCATTAAAAGTTGTATGTTTTGTGAAATCTATATTATCGAACTTTGATAGACGGGAAATTTTTCATAGGTATCATTAGAACTCTATCGGAAAAGATGAACTTATATAGAATTTTTTCCGTATTGTTTCACTTATTTTCCGATGGATGGCAGGCGAATGGGCGCAGGGCGTGCATATGCAGAGTTTGATCTTCAAACGCAAAACGCTAATAGCTTTACTTACAATTTATAATCACTAAGTTACTTGATTTTTCACATTGAAAAGATGTGAAAATATTTGAGGGGAAATGGCAGGGTAGACTGAACTAAACGAGGGCGCGTGTGCACATCAGGGAAAGGTTGCGCAAAAAATTACTTTTTTCCATATTATTACTCGTAACTTCCATTATTAAAAGCTGCAATGCTATATCATTATTGCAGACAGTTTCCAATGATCGTGCACACACCTGGAAACCGCTTCCAAACTAAGTCGATTTCGCCACACCTTCTCCTTGATGCAGGCGCCCTTTATAATTTTATTAAAGTTTAATTAATAGTTTCATTAAAATATTAAATCTATTTCCAAAAACGCAAATTACAAGCCATTTTAAAATGAAGTTTCATTAGAAATGAGATTTGCTCATTAGCTTCTTGAGCACATCGTGGATTTTCTAAACCTTTATGCGAATATAGAACCAATAATGTGCTATTTCAGAAATCCCACGTTCTAAGATCCTCATCTTCTTGCAATTGCTAAATTGTTGTCAATTTTTTAATTTTTACATGTGGTTTTATAGTGTTTTATTGTAAACTTCTCTGAGTAAGAAGTGTTTCAGCTCTTTGCAACCACTGCGAATTACATAGAGTGAAATTAGATGTGAAAAATTCTGAACTTAGTTAACTCATTTCATTGTTTATAGGTTTAATTGGAAGTTTATCAACAAAAATTTCCTTCTTGCACTTCTTAGCGAGAATTCTGCGCATTAATGCAATTCTAGATCTACCTACAGAAATGTTCTTATTAAGCAACAGAATTTCTCCCCTAATTCGATTTTCAGCTCGAAAAAGATCTTCCTTTACAGTCTTGAGCTCTTCCAAATTTCTTTCATTTTCGCTAATCAAACTTGCACACAAATCTCTGCGTTTTTTTTCTCCATTAGTTATTTTATCCATTAACTCTTTTTGACGTTTTGAAACACAATTAAATACATATTTCTGATGATCCATAGAATCTTGACTAATTGTAAAAGGAGTAATATGTTCTTTTACTTCACTATATTTCTCTATGAGCTTGTGCAATTTGGATATATCCCATGACTTTTTCTTCAGTTCTTGAATAGTGTCTAGTAGGTCATAGTGAATCCCAAATTCAACTTCACGTAGAAACTTCGCCGTAGCATTTATTTCAAGACCTTCAATTCGTTTTGAAATGATAATTTCCGAGAACTTAAACTTGCATAAATCGCAATCTACTTTCATTAGTTGTAATTCGTGTAGTTTCTTGTTAATTAGTCTAGTACACTCTTCTGTTTTTTGACGTGTCTCTTCATGCAATATTTCATCCAATTTCTTCAAATGCTCTTTCTTTGCTCGGTTTATTTCCCAGTCAATGTACTCAGAATTTGACTGTAACTCTTTTTCCATCAGTTGCTTTTTACCGATGAGGTAACTGAATGAAGTCTTTCCACTTTTCTTCATGTTGTTGATCTAGATCTAATAATTTCAAATGTATGATGATTCCCTCGTTTTATTATGAATTAATTCTTTAATTTTTAAAATTTAAAGAGTTATATGAATCTTATAAATACATTGATGCATAACAATAACTACATTTTATTTAAATTTCTTAGTGTTTTCGAATTACGATTTCTTTATACTATCAATTGACGTGATGCTACAAACAAATGTTTCCATTCATAGAGTCACTTCAACTTTTCGTTTGATATTTTCTTTGTCCCCAAGGTTAGAGTGGGATAGTTTGGCTATAGCTATTTACAATTAGATGGGAGTTTTGAATCAGAATTTCATGGCTGCCGGCTTCATCTAAAGATGTGCACTTAAGTCATCACTTGAATAATGTTGAGCTGAACTCATACATTGAAAATTTCACTTTGGTTACAACACATCAGAAAATGGAAATTAAAACTATGTAATTTTAATATGAAATATAACTATATTTTTTTATATTTAAACGAAATCATGACAAAATTTTAACAATATACCAATATCAATCTAAGCCTATTCTAAGTCACGAATTTATGCAAACGGTTCACTACATATGTATATACCGCTATGAAAATATGACCTCTCAAATTTTAAACAACCTGCTTAACAAAAAATTATTGCCGTAAAGGTTTTTCAATTTTGTTTAAGCAAAAGACGTTAAGGCTCTTACATAATAGTCTTCGTCAAGATTAGATGTGTTCAGGCGACTCACGCCTGATGAAGACTGGTCCCACCCACTTGGGCGGTGGAATAGGTTGAGGCGAAAAAAATATTCCTGCAGAATGTAGGGGTTAATATTTGTAATTTTGTTGTTTTTTCATGCATTTTCCATTTTCTAGTATTTTATTCCTGTTTTTTAACTTTGAATATTGAAAGCACTGATCAACAATTTTTTTACTGGAGATATGTAAAGTGGTTCAGACTAATTTGGGTACGCTGATTTCAAAAATCATAACCGTTTTGCTGTATCACGTCAGGATTTTCAGTAACAGAAATATTCGCATTGCCTAAAAGTTAGGATTTCAATGAAATTTTATAAAATCATTTATTCATTTATTTCATCATAAATTCTTCAAAATTATAGAAATTACAGAAAAACTTCACTAGAATGTAATTTGAAATGCTTTAGGCATTTGGCTTTGCGCTTGTGCTGTTCTTTGTCAGTTTCACGATGCAGGAACCAGCAGAAGTCGTCGCCCATCATGTTCGGGTTGTGCCGCCCTTGGTAACGCGTCTCCATGAGTGAAATCTCTCTGTGGAATCGCTCGCCGTGCTCGTCCGAGACAGCTCCTAAGTTGTCAGGGAAGAAGTTCAGGTGCTGGTGTAGGAAATGGATTTACAGGGACATCCTGGAGCCAAGTTTCCTGAAGGACTCTAGCATAACAAATGTAAACATCGCAGAGATCCATGGTACAGCGTACATTGTACAGACACATGACCTACTTACTACAAAAAAATTCCAATTATATTTTAAAATTTATACATTCACTAGGTTTTAAAGAAAGCCAAGGAATTTTCTTAGTATTTTCTCAACACCTTGAATAATTGGCTTTGATCTCTCATTAAATTACGCTCGTTAAAAGTAAACAAGGATTTCATAACCAAAAAAGCGCAATGTTTGCGATTGTTTAGCTTGGAACGCAATAAGGTCAATGACTCTAGCAAGATAGTAATTAATAACATGCACATATATAAAGAATTTTTTAACAACTACGCATACTTTCAAATTTTACTGCGAACCTCAATACGATCTAAAAGTTATCAAAGAGTTAGAAAATAATATATTATTCACATATACCTACAAATCAAACTAATCAAAGCAAGTGTATTTTTTCTCGCGATAATTCATATCAAAAATACTTTTACTTATATATGCATCTGATCTAATTCGAAATGTTCACTACAATTTAGAGATGGGACCGGTAAAATTACCGACCAAAATTATAAAAAATCTTATAGATAGGGCTTATGAAAATCTAAAGTTTGAAAAACATTTTTTGTTTCAGCAATCTCATAAATTTTCATATACATTGAGTTGCACTGCTTCTTGATAAGATAATTTTACTTTTACTTTGCTTGTTTATGGAAACTTACTAATAATTTTAACAAAAACTGTTTATAATAATAAATTATAATATATAGGATTTACACTTGAAATTTTGAGACTTCATATAAATAAAGAAACTTGAACCTTTTATTTTTCTAATATTGGAAGAGACCCTACAAATTAATTTACTTACCGGCAGTGTACGAGCTCTAAAGTAAAGTAAACTAAGATCTCAAGTAGATAATTACACAATCGGTTCTATACGATTTTTACGTAAAATCTTTACGGTAGTGTACGATGTCTTAATTAAAGTAAGGTAATGTAAACAACATTGACCTCAATTTGAATGTCACTGAATATTTATTACACAAAAACCATATAAATAAAATTCATAATTACAAAGGAATTAATTACAACAGGTTTTTCTTTGTTGCTGCATTTGGGTAAACAAATTTTCATAATGTAAATAATTCGATTTTTTGAGCCAACCTATTGTAAAATATTGACTTTGTTTACTAAAGTGGAAATGTGATTGATTATAGTTAATTACCAAAACATCTGCTATTTCAAATAGATTTGCTTTGTTTTCAAAACGGGGGAGGATATTCTTTTTAGTAAACAATGTTCTTCTTAACATCGAAATTTTCGAAGTTATCAAAATCAAATGATATATGCCTATATCACATTAATATTGTA
>CABFPE010000116.1:774247-789982 GCA_900660155.1 Hofstenia miamia | reverse complement strand
ATATATATATATATATATATATATGACTAGTGTTCTTACAAAGTTTATTAAATAAAGGTGTTATAAATTCTAAATATTCTACATGGGTCAATGCGCTCACCCATTGTCAAAATTTCCGTATTAATGAAAAGTTCATGCTCAACAATTAATCGATCTGTGAAATTGCAAATTTGGTTAAAATTCGCTGAGTGTCCTTCCTTTAACGAGTAATTTTTCCACTACTTTATAGTAGTATACGTTATTAAATGTTTAGATGTCAAACGTGAAGTATCAAAAATAATTCTACTTTGTTCCAATGAAGTGCTGTAGTCTTTTAACGCTAAATATAAAGCGCACTTACTTGTTTTAGGGATATAAATTGATAGCGTTCCCATCTTTTTATATTTTACTTAAATACATGTATGTGGATAACTATTATTATAACTTATTTTTATCGATTTCTATCTGTTTTAGTTAATGCAGAAATGCTTCTTTTTCATAATGAAATTGTACTTGTCTTATTTTCTCAGGTAAATCTTTATCTGTATCTTATATAATATATCATTTAGTATGCTTATATTTTCTTTCAAGCCTTCATTTGTTCTTGCAGATAACGAGGTAATTTTTTCTCTAGCGAAATATGTCCTGTTTATATATTGCTAGTTCATAAAGTTTCTTTATTTCATATTAAAAGCACGATAATACCTTAACAGGATAAAACGGAGATTTCTTAATATCTCGTTAAGTATCCATTGACGTAAATAACGCCAGCATCTAAAAGCCATTGGTGCACAAACATTAGTTGCTATGATAAGTATACATTTTACAAACTGCTATTGGCCATAAAATGAAAGTAAAACTTTTTTGTGAAGTTATTACTAAGAACACAAATCTTAGTTTGACATCTTTTTAGTTTTACTTTTTGGCGTGACTTTTGGAAAGCTTACTACGATCAATTTGTAGGACATTTTAATCGTAGATTTAGATCATCATAACCCGTGACTGTGTTCCTCGAAAAGTATGTTCATAGATCGTATTTTTGACCTATTTTTAATCCCCAAATTAATACTCGTATTTTCACAATATAAGCATCGATGCGCCTTCTTCCATTCTTGTTTTTTCAAACTGCAAACAAATATATTCTAGGGATTTTCAAATCCGCTAATGGAAACATATTGAAAATTTTACAAAAACTTTATAGTTTTGCAAGGCTGCTTTAGTATTTTTAACTGGTGAGCACTTTCGAATGTTCTGTGTAATTAATTAACAAATAACAAATCACGTTGTAAAGTTGATAAATTCATTAATACATTGGTGATGATTTGGAAAGTTAATAGAGGTCCATGAGTTATTTTCCTTTTCTACAATTATGTAAAATATAAAAATACCGCTTATGCTAATTTTTCGTTTACAAGAATACAATCAACTTCGGATATTTCAATTGCAATTCCAAAATACATAGAGTCACTTCCTTAGGAATATTCAGGAATAGAAGATATTTACACTGTACACTCTCTATTCTTTTATATGAAGTTCTGCTTGCCTATTTTTATAAATTTATTCCTTAAAAAATTAAAATAATCAGCGTAACTTGTGTTCAAAACTGTAATTGAAATTTTTAAATTGTTTAGTAGCAGTAACGAAAGTTACATTCTTGGCTATGAGAGGGCACGTCAAAAAAAATTGAGTACGTGCGGATGAGGATAACAGAGTATTTTTGACAGCTAGATGCAACATTACAAAGCTATATCCACAGATCAGTGCAACAAATTCTGTTGTATCCAGATGCTGAGATGAGAATAATTATTTTGTGCCGAGGTAGAAAAGAAATATGTAAACAAAAGATAACATTTTACAACATGGACGAAACAAAAACAGCTATGTTTCTATTAAAATATGGACATTACTTTTGCATTCACAAACTTAAAATTACTTTGTAATTGTATAAAATATTTCATCATCAAAGTTAGCAGGCTCTTGGAGTACTGAATGTCTTATTAAGCAAGGTATTCAACAATTGAGTGCATTACAATATTTAGGTAACAATTTGTAAAAGTAAGTTTTCGAAGTTCAAAAAATAATTGTACTTATTTTTCACAATTATTCCAAAATTATATCAAATGTGTCTAGATAGTTCGTTTCATTTTGTTTTATTTCGGATATTGAAGATTTAAGTAAATATTTTGAAATATTAATTTAACCCTTTAGTTCCAAACATCGTATATATATACTACGTTACGCTACCACGCACATTTTTAGTCCCCTTTAGTACCCAGGCCTCTGAATTAGTTTTAGCTGCATAAATCGTGAAATTTCAATTCTTTTTAATAAGAAAATAAACCTTCATTGAGAAAATATAAATTGGTTTTACTATGGGATTGTTTTCTTAAACAAACTAATATCTCAAAAAACGCTCGGAAAAAACCTGGGAAATAAAGGGTTAACACAATTCCACTAATTTTCTCGAAAATAATATGCAATCAAGTAGGCTACCACCCAAAAAACTAATTTGCAGTTGGATACAATGAACATAAGGGTAAATTTTATCAAACACTGTGAAAAATGTTTTTACAATTTAGGGATGACGATTTTTACGTGTGTACTAATATGATCGGATTATTTACTCTATTTTTAGAGTTTGCCTTTTTTGTTATCAGGCATAGCGCTTATTAAATAGCTTCAGTACCTACTATGTATTTTCCATTATTGTCCATATTTATATTATTGTGGGGTTTAGACTAAATGAGTGTAAAAATAGAGAGGAACAGTTAATGGAAAGAACACTTATTGATAAACATTCGCGTTCATCAAGCAGTTTATTTTCATGCATATTTATATTTTGAGCTTGCTGTCGTAATGAATGGCAATAATGTAAACTGCTCTATCATAGTTGGCGGAGGGTACTTCTTCAATATTTCAGCAACAGAGCTGGGTGGTAGTTGAAATCGCAGATTACATGTTTAAATATTAGCCAGCGTAACTCATTCGCCTTATGCATTGCTCTTCCCTGTAGTGTTCATTTAATAATAATTTATTGTTGAATTTCTGCGAAACTGCTAAATTTTCTAATGTTGTACTAATTAATCCAAATTTAAAGTTCAGTGGGGTTGTATTTTATCAATTGATGTATTGATTTTAGGTCTAATACTCTATTGATCTTTTCTATCCACAAATCATTTGCTAATATCAGTTTAATGCTTTATTCAAATTTTTGTAGAAAATCGATGTAGCTATTACACCAACTTAAAGCTTTTATTCAACATTCGATTTTGTTGATTGGTTTCTCGGATTTTGTCAAGTGAAAACTGTTATTAAATATGATGATCTTTTTTGTAAAACTTTTCGTTAAAAAAATTTCTGCTCTCCCATATTTTTACAGCCGAGATTGTTTAAGGTTTCTATTTCAAGTTGATTACGTAGTATAGCGAGGTTTTCACACCATGAGTGTGTTTCTAGTAAGACGGAGCAAATTCTCTTTGTTGATAGGACAACATAAACTTACATGTGTATGCTTGTGTACCAGTTTTTATGACTAATGTATGGGTTTCACTTAAAATGAAAATTCAATATCTACTTTCCTCTTTTTTATTATAATGTCAATATAAAATTTGCTTAGACCGTTGAAGTAAATTTTACTGGCACAGGTGAAGAGAGGTAAGCAGTTTTATATTGAACGTTCACTTGATACATTTTTAGTGCAAATCTGTCTATTTCACAGTCACAAACGCTCGAAGAAAACGGAGATGCAGAGGTAGTACTTTTTATACATATAGTACCGCTTTATATGCATTTTCGAAATAAATTACCGCCTTGTATTAAGCGAATACTATGTATAACTTTTTGTACAATGAAATTGTTAACCAAAATATGATGTACCTCCGGCTATTCAAATCTTGAAGAATGTTATCCAAGTCATAGGTTAATCACATAATGATAGCTAATACATGCATTAAGCATGGACGACCACTTTCACCAATGATGAGGACAATATTTACATAGAAAAACAATTTTAATACCCCTGCACCTGTAAACTATTATCCCGTTTTAACTTAAAGTTTGGAAAATTGTCCAATAATTCGCAGTTTTCGTATAAAAATTGGTATTTATTCGAATTTGGTATTTCAAAAAAAGTGCACTCAAAAATTGTCCGGATTTAAAAATTTGTTTTGTCCAAAAATGCTTCAACTGGATAGGTAAATAACTAGAAAGTAAACGATTTGGCGTGATTCATTTGATAAATGCGCATAATTTAATCAATATCTTTGATATTTTCATTAAAGGCGACAAGGAATCTTTCACGATGCATTTGTCGACAGCGTCCAAAGCTGTCAACATCATCCATTTGAAGAGTTGTTATATGAATGTAAAACCATCATTTAGCGGATCCTTCATTAATAAAGCCTAACATAGCAGTGTCCTTTGCAAGGCCGACGATGTTTGTTTATGGAATGCAAATTTCTGAAAATTTAGTATTCCCCTTTCTGCTAGATTTCTAAAATAGGTAATCAGGGAAATATGAACTTATAGCGGATGTACTAGTTTCATGAAAGATTTCTAATGTAACACTCACATTTGGGTTAAATCTTCTTCAAAATGTAAAGCCTTTTTATTCATTTCGGTTGCTTTTTTAATTTCAGTTCAATACATTAAATCGAACCTGATTTTGATCTAAGATCGCCACATGTTGTTTTATTATTTTCACTTGGAGAATCTTCCTTAACAGAAACCATGACGAGGTTATCGTCTTCCGCACTATTTGGTGATTCTGGATCAATAGGTTTGCGAAATTTTCCCCGATATTTTCGCCTTAGGAGTTTGAAAGAGCAATATTTGTCAGTAAATACAAAGCCCGAAATGCAGAATCACGTATTATTTGACAATTATGTTTACTTTAATGAAACAGTGAAAGTGACCACTCCCGCCCTTTTAGGTATATTCTTAATAATTAGTAAACAAAAGGAGTTTTCAAGAACAATACTGCGGAGTAATTCTTAACTATCAGTAACTCCAAATATGTTTTCAATACAATGAAAATTAATGCCAACAACTCTAAAATATACAATACTTCGAAAGCATTCATTTTCGTTATATGATATCCCACCTGAATACATTTCATTTAAAACGATTATAATATCCCTTGATACGCTCTCATTTCCCGCAGTATCTTTCAATATTTTAAAGAATCAATATTATTTTGTATGAGCTTATTTATTAATGAAAGTTCAAGTGAAAAACATTATGCCTGTGGTGATACATAAGGATAAATTTAAAGCAGAATGTTAGATGAATTCTTCTTCGATTGGAGACTTCTGAGCTCTTCTATAATACAGGATTCTCTCTCCTCTGAAACATGCAGGAATATATTCTTCTTCGCTTTATGTGCAGTGGTGAGTTATTCGAAGCCAGTGTTACAATAAAACAAGAACGTCTTTATAATATAACTGAACATGCCAACTTCCATCACCCCAAACTGACAAAACGGCTTGCTGTCTGGGAATCTAGTTCCAGATCTGGTCTAACAGATTTTTTGTCTTACTTTTTTTGTATGTTGCTAGCTTAATAATAGACAAATTTTTTAATTTCTTCAATAGACAGTACATTCTTACCGACTACACTCATTCGAAAGTTTTGTAGAGCACTAGAAAGCCACACAAGTGCATGCACACACAAATTTATATTATATATTTTATTATTATTTTGTAAATACATGTAGTTTGTCATTTGTAGCTTTGTATTGGTAATTTACAGCAATAAGTTTGCGCTGACTCATTTCTTATTGTCTGCGCAAAAATCTATCGTATTCCCTTTCAATACATTTATCCTCTATCTATGCCTGAGTATTCCAATAATGAATCTTTAACGAAGTAGTTAATTAGGATTTTAAATTGTATTATGTGCAAATTTTATAGATTGTCTAGTAAGAATCAATCATCACAATTGTGATCTATTTTCATTTATTGGTTGCTTTAGTACATTTCCTGCAATTTGCATTTTTAGGGTTTCTGTTGCACATCGGTTGTACGGAAACGTTTTTGCAAGAATCACATCTGTGTGCATCTACTATCTTCCAATGCCTATCCTTTGGTTTCTTCAAACAGTGATTTCCTAATTGGACAATGCTTTAGGCATATATCAATTGTGAGCCATTTGAAACATGTATCGTTTCATTGCTAAAATGATTTACAACAAGTATCACGGTTTTGTTAAAACTTTAAAAATGGCCTAAAATCAAGAATTTGATTACCCTTTTGTGTTAATACTAAACATTAATTTTAATTCAAGTAATTTCAACACTACAAATATTTACGTTTCTTGTCTCAAAATGATGTTTTAAGCCATGTCCTTATTTCAATACAGTATAACCTCGATTTACCTCCAATCCGGATTTACGCATTGGGCTGGACGAAGCTATTACTTGTGAAAAATTCCGCCACCTCGTGTACCGCCATGATTTTGGCCTGCCGCAGTCCCATAGATAAACTGTGATTTAGCGCCAATATAAACAATCAAACATATTTTAGTAATTCTATGATTTTGCATTGTTTTATTTACCAATGTGAATCCATTTCTGAGCAATCTTTCGGAAATACTTATTGCTGAAATGGCATCTAAAATGAAGTAGTCCAAAATAACTGATGTATCAGCATTAAACAGCCTGGGGTCCTTTTTCCACATTTTCAAAAATATAGTTTGTCAAGCATATTAGGAGATTTTGAAATCTAATGGGGAACATGCTTAAATGTAATTTTGTATTTTTAAGTTATAAGCATGCATGAATTTCAAGAAACATGAGAAAATCGAAGAATTTCCTGGGCAGTTTAAGGTTGAAATAATACAATTTTCTTCATCTTTCTTAAATTTGTGTTACATGTAAGTATAATGATAATGTACATTTAGGAATAGTCATGCATTTAATAGTGTAACATTTACAATTGTAATGTGCTCAACACCGATTTATCGCACACCCCGCTTAGCGCCAAGAATAGTCGTGGTACAAAGAGTGGCACTAAATCGGGGTTGTACTGTATTACAAACACTATACATTTTTAATTTCAATATAATCTCAATTGTAGTAATAGGCAGATAATAATAAACCTGGGGCTATTGTTTCTCCTGAAAATACTAAATAGAAAGTAAAATTTTGTCAAGTCAGGATAGACTGAAGTATTTAGCATAAGCATATCGTATTACATGTAATTTGACAGCACACTACGATTACTTGGTGTCTTACGGAGTTCTAACATGTTTCTTCAAATCTTTTTTATTGACGAACCTACTACCTAATGAATATTCAAAATATAAGAATGTTATCTTTTCTACTTGGATATAAGTCTATAATTTATATGGATTTGTAGTTCAATCAAAATTCCTCCGTTTTGATAAATATATTATACATGTACGTTGGATATACTCTTCATTCCAAAAAACGTTTTGAAATGTTACTATGGTAATGCAAGTACGTGCAATGCTGTAACTCAATTAAATTCAAGTGGTATTTAAGAACCATTCTGCTAATGAAATTGCTTGCTAAAACGCTCAAATTTACTTCTTTAGAATTATCTGCGATTAAGGCTCTTGAGGCATATGAAAAACTTCATTATCATTTTCTATTAATATAATGCTTTTTAAAATTTAAATGGGAACGTGTTTGCCGACCATAACTCAACTATGTTGTGTGTTTCTATTTAAATTTTCGCAGCGGGGGTGTAAGTTCGTCCCGCTTTAAAAAACAGAATGGAGTTGCACTGGGGCGAATGCGTTCCCGTTTGAGTTGAGTAACCCTGCTGCACATCAAAGTGAGGCGAAAGGGTGTTTGGGAACAAGGTCAAAATCAGCATTTTCATGGATATTAAGATCACCACCATTAAATTTTTTGCATTAAGAACTTCAGAAATTTGGAAGGAATAGGCTATTGAGAGATTATCAGAAGTATGTCATGTTAAATTACTGTTCTGCTTTTGATTGGAGGTTTTCACTAATGAATCCTTGATTCTAGAGAATTGCTGAAAATATTGGTCAATTTTTAACTTCGTTAGTTATATTCGATACACTGGAAAATATGGATCTATTAAATTTTTCTCATTGTGAATTCTATAAATTTCTTCATATTCTTTGTTAAATGGTTCTTGGCGACTATCATTCATTTTAAATCTGTTGAATAAAGTCTCACATTCAATATGTGTATTCCGTATTTTTCGAATTTCGATTTTGAGTTCTGGTGCTGCATGGACTTCCAGGGTGTTGCTCTGGATTAGTTAGGTGTAGACGATCCTCAAAGTACACAAATGCACATTGTTAATAGTAAAATTCACTGAGCAAAGTGGATGCGTTGCACACTATAAATCAAATAATGAACAACTTAATTACGCCTGACAGTTAAATCTACCTAATAATTGGCTGGAAATTAGCTGACACCGTGCGCTATTACCCAATGTGCAACTTTATTTGTAAAAATAAATGTATGATACGGTTATTACATCAATGACCAATTTCATTTTGAAAATTAGAAATAGAATCTATTTTTCTTTTTAATTTAAATATATTCTGATTTTGAAAGATCCGGTTAAGTTAAGAAGATATCCGGTCCGGTTAAATTATATTGGGAAGCACAGAATTAATAATTAATAATGCTTTTTTGTATATAATCCCAAATCGCAAAATTTTAAGATTTCAATCACTTAACACAGAATATCGCAAACAAATAATATTAAGACTCAGATTTAGTGCCTAAATCTGTTGCAATTTTTGGAAAGGTTTTCTTCTTTGGATCCCTGTTCTTTTAACAGGAATCGAGACATCCCATAAAAAGGCCGTTGCCTCACTGCCTCTATCAACTTTGATTCTAAACCATCAGTCATGCTACTGTTAAATATTGATTGCAGAGCTTATACTCTGTTAATTTAAAAATTGATTTGAAAATAGACATTCTTCCTATGGGTCAGACATTGTTAATTATTCTACTTGAAAGAATTAGGTTGCTTTGGGATTTGTTTTTGTTTCAATTCAAAGCACGTAAATGCTACATAAACATAACAGATCGCAATTTTTTCACATTTACTTATTCTCTATTCCAATCAAAAGCATAACAATTTTACTCACATAGAATATATTTAATTATTTAGTACTAAACAAAGTGCAAAAAATCAACATTTCATTAACCACATCAAAATAATTTCGGCTAAAAATATGATCAATTTAGTAGTTAACTTTGATTAGTAATATTGTTCTAATTTGTGTTAAATCGCGGCACAATTGTTAATTAATTTCATTCGAAAACATGCATGTCTCATGTTTTGGGTGTTTACACGGTGACACGAGACATAAGACACTCGAGAAAATCAAAATCTTTTGATATTCGAATGTTTTTCAAGTGCTCTACTTGAGTGGTTGAATGTCGCGTGTTTTGGGTGTTTAGACGTGACATTCACTCATTGAAAACACAAGACATGCATGTCTCATGTCACGTGTAAACGGGGTATAAATAATTTCTAAATTATTTGTCCGCAGCATTTTCTTCCGATTGAATCCACTTTACTTTGATGACTTTAGTCGATAGCTTTTGCAATATTGCAGGTAATTCCACAGTCACTATTCTGAATATTACTGCTGCAAAGTACAAAGTGTGGGAATCCGTAATGATTATTCCTTTACAAGACACTTCACATAAACCCATATTGAACATAAATTGCTCCTTTTGGTAAATATGTAATTTTTGTATTTTTTCTGGTAACAAATGTTTCTTTTTTGTTCTAACGCATATATCTCCTATTTTATTCGATGTGTCTCTACATATTAACAATTGCGATTTTCGTTTCGGTTAGTTTTTACATGCACGTTTCTTAGGAGACGACAAGTAAAACATTTGAANTGACAGTTAAATCTACCTAATAATTGGCTGGAAATTAGCTGACACCGTGCGCTATTACCCAATGTGCAACTTTATTTGTAAAAATAAATGTATGATACGGTTATTACATCAATGACCAATTTCATTTTGAAAATTAGAAATAGAATCTATTTTTCTTTTTAATTTAAATATATTCTGATTTTGAAAGATCCGGTTAAGTTAAGAAGATATCCGGTCCGGTTAAATTATATTGGGAAGCACAGAATTAATAATTAATAATGCTTTTTTGTATATAATCCCAAATCGCAAAATTTTAAGATTTCAATCACTTAACACAGAATATCGCAAACAAATAATATTAAGACTCAGATTTAGTGCCTAAATCTGTTGCAATTTTTGGAAAGGTTTTCTTCTTTGGATCCCTGTTCTTTTAACAGGAATCGAGACATCCCATAAAAAGGCCGTTGTCTCACTGCCTCTATCAACTTGATTCTAAACCATCAGTCATGCTACTGTTAAATATTGATCGCAGAGCTTATACTCTGTTATTTAAAAATTGATTTGAAAATAGACATTCTTCCTATGGGTCGGACATTGTTAATTATTCTACTTGAAAGAATTAGGTTGCTTTGGGATTTGTTTTTGTTTCAATTCAAAGCACGTAAATGCTACATAAACATAACAGATCGCAATTTTTTCACATTTACTTATTCTCTATTCCAATCAAAAGCATAACAATTTTACTCACATAGAATATATTTAATTATTTAGTACTAAACAAAGTGCAAAAAATCAACATTTCATTAACCACATCAAAATAACTTCAGCTAAAAATACGATCAATTTAGTAGTTAAGTTTGATTAGGAAAATTTTTCTAATTAGTGTTAAATCGCGGTACAATTGTTTTGGGTGTTTACACGGTGACACAAGACATAAGACACTCGAGAAAAACAAAATCTTTTGATATTCGAATGTTTTTCAAGTGCTCTACTTGAGTGGTTGAATGTCGCGTGTTTTGGGTGTTTAGACGTGACATTCACTCATTGAAAACACAAGACATGCATGTCTCATGTCACGTGTAAACGGGGTATAAATAATTTCTAAATTATTTGTCCGCAGCATTTTCTTCCGATTGAATCCACTTTACTTTGATGACTTTAGTCGATAGCTTTTGCAATATTGCAGGTAATTCCACAGTCACTATTCTGAATATTACTGCTGCAAAGTACAAAGTGTGGGAATCCGTAATGATTATTCCTTTACAAGACACTTCACATAAACCCATATTGAACATAAATTGCTCCTTTTGGTAAATATGTAATTTTTGTATTTTTTCTGGTAACAAATGTTTCTTTTTTGTTCTAACGCATATATCTCCTATTTTATTCGATGTGTCTCTACATATTAACAATTGCGATTTTCGTTTCGGTTAGTTTTTACATGCACGTTTCTTAGGAGACGACAAGTAAAACATTTGAATTGCTAGAACCTATAGTTAGGTCAGGAACGTCTTAATTATCGCTTCCAAAATTAATTTTTTTCTGGTGTTAAAGTGATTGTTGAATCTAACAGATTTATGGAGAAGCAAAGTGCATGAAAAATACTCTTTGAAGTAAAAAGGAGTCAGCATCCTGAAAAGCAATACCGACGCTTTTAATTTTCATCAGATTTTCTTCAGGTCATATGATTACTAGATTGGGCATGTGTGTCATGTGGTATTTCTTTATTGGTATAATAACATTAGGAAAGATTTGGCATATAAACGGTGAGATACTTAACCCCTTTTGATATTTCCGTAAATTATATTTTTTGACATCCTGTGCTAGGAAATTTGAATATTATCTTTGTTAGGTTATAAAATGAAATGCACCATTGGCATCATATCTAGATATTTCGAATTAGCAGTTTTCACTTTTGTTTTCATTTTCATGTTCAGCATCAGCCATTTTCGGGATTCTACTACATTTTCTTGAAATTGTTTGTAAAGGGTCTCAACTTTATTGAGAAAGTCATACAAATTTGCTATTAATAGGAAGTGCTTTTCATTGACATTAATATGTAAAACAAGTTTTCTAATACTAGTAATATACAGGGTGGTTCAGAAGTAACGCTACTATTTTCACCAAAAATAGCGAAAATAGTTGCATTACTTCTGAACCACCCTGTAGGTCAGTATAGCAGTTGCTTTAATATTTTATTTTGCTTTAACATTCATAATACAAACAGGTATACAATTGGTTTGCTGTAATGCTCTCGAACCTTAAGAAGATTCATTAGAACTGCTTTTGGGTCATCCTTTATAGTGGACTTTAAGGTAGCATCGTCGACTTCTGCTTTTAAAATTATCAATTAATTATTTGATGTTGTTTTTTTTGCTTAATTGATTTGCAGTAACAAAAGTGGCAATGTTATCGCATTGTCAAAATTTGATATCTTTCTAAAATTTGTTCCATGAACGCTGTTATACGCTCACCGAAAACGGGTCTCACAATTTAAACAGTTATTTACGGTTTGATATGTTAGGCTAATTTTCGTCGTAGAAGCTTCATTAGCATCTTCAAGCTTTTCCAAATCAAATTCATTCAAGACATCACCCTCAGTCATAACTCCAATGAAAGTCAAAACCATTTTGTGCAGATTTTAATTTCTTTGTGTCGTTTTAGCTAGCATTTGGTGTATTCTATCATAATATTACGCTTGGTTTGATGTCCGTCGGTCATTTCGCGCTTTTGATTTACATGTAGGGAAACATTGTTTGACAGTTATATAAATCATTCTAAATTTGAATTCAATCTCAGCAGCAAAATAAACTCGCCAACCATGCTTGCGGCATGTAATTCAGTGTTAAAACTCAGTTGCAAAATGGAAAAACGGCTTTTAGTAAGGTCAAGCGTAACTGCCAAAAATTTTGATAGAAATTATCAGTTGGAAAGCTATTTTTGTAAAAATATGATTCATCATCAATACCAATGAAAAAGAACTTTGTTGCCTCTTCCTGTTTAATGTACAGTAAGCAATCATAAAAATGTCTTTTTTGATTCTTCGTAAGGAATTTTCTTTGTAGTTTCTCACACATTAGTAAGGTCTTGTTAGACAACTTTTCCCTGTAAAACTATGTGAATTTTGCTTCCAAGAGCAGCCTCCCTGAGTTCCGCTTGATCAATGACGCACAACAAAAGATTATTTTCTGCAAAAACCAGCACGAACTTTTCCTTGTGTGCTTCTTCTCAGTTTCACGTAATTCTTCTTTATATTTCGTCTCCATGTATTTTACATAGGAGTTTTTTGGCAGCTCGCCCGAGGAACTTCCTTGTTGCATAATCTACAAACAAATTCCGAATTCCACGCTCTTTGAACAGTTCCTTCAAATCTGAACCTTTCATTACACAACGCTGCTAATTAAACCAAAATGTATAATAAAATGATAATACGAAGTAATTATTATCCTTCTTGTTCCTTTTCTAAAAAATCTAGTTTCGAATTGATATTGGATTGTAACATATTATCAATCATTATGGTACCAATAACGATCGCACAGATGCTTGAGTTTATTTCTTGTCTTCAAAAAGCAACCTTACCCTCGTTCCGGTGTGATATGTGTTCAATATACCAATAATAACCTTTTGTGTCAAGAATTTCGCACATAGACCAAGACAATCTAAGATTTGAAACTAACCCACAACTCCACCTTTGATCCGTGAATTTACTTTGTTTTGTAATTTTATAAATTTAGGTAAACAGCAATATAGATAATGTACCCGATGACCTTTCTGATGCTGAAAATGAAGACATTGAGCCTGACGAGGGTGCTGATATTTATGTTCCCGAAATTCATACCATTACAGACAGACTTGGGGGTGATGATCCAGAATCGAATATGAAAACATTTGATGAATGGAAAGAAGAGAGGCTAAAACATTCAAATGGAAATCCACCCTTAAATGGAGGAACTGGTAATTTTTATGTTCATTTTTTGTTGTGTTTATTACCTTTTCGCTTTTGAATTGAGCTTTAGTGATAACTGCTTTGATATTTTAGTAAAAGGAACTCCCGTCAAAACTAACAATGCTAAGTCTCAGAAAGTTAGTCATCGGTCCAATTACGCTTCCCTTGACTGCGGTGCCAAAATGTTATCTTCTAATCCACAATCTAAACACGCTTCCGCAATTCTTAATGTTGATCGAGATTTATACATGAATAGTCCATGTGAATCATCAATTTGGTAATTAATTGTATTTATTTATTTACCTAATGTTTGATATTTTAGTTTCCTCGTGAGTCAGTTTTCCTTGTGCAAACGTTTCTCCATAACTTGTATCTTATTTTTCGTTGGCATACATAGGGTGATAATAACAGCATCTTAGTTTCATGAATTTTCAATTTTTGGTAGAAAAAAATTTTAGTAGGTGGAATGGCATTTAAATGCTTCTTTTAACAGTGTTGGAACATAAAAACAAATATTTTTAATTTTAAAAGTAACGTACAGGTCTGTTGCTCTAAGGCAACAATAAGCAATAAGACAAAAATTTTGGTCGATATAATTTAACCTAGTTAGTCAAATTTAGCAAGAAATTTAATATTTGAACAACTTTATGTAAATTTATTCATGGAACATTTTGAAGCATTTGGAGTTTGCTGTAAGACACAAATACAAATTGCGCTTGCCACAGAAAACTTTTGGTGTGCCCTTGCAACCTGGCAGTTTGTATCGGCCTTTTATCTCCTTTATCTCAGACCAGTGTACAATGTTGTCCGTTCGTATTGGCTTAGGTAGAATTGGTGCTGCAGGCCCTTTTTTGCTTTTGATTTGAATTTATCATCTAATCACGTAAAACAGAAGTTGCATTGAAACAAATTCTAAAGGGTATTAGCAATAAATTATAGTAAAAAGTGCAATTTTAGGTACATAAAAACGGGTAGAATGCATGTTCATTATTATCCAGGATTCATAGCTTTATAGCAAAATGTTGTCCTGAGGACAACGAACACGTTGTTGGTATTATCAAAATAATATTATGAAATCGGCAGGTACTGGTTCCTAGTATCGGCCAGCTCACTCGCTTTTCATGTTTATTAGTTACTAGTTGTTTGTACATATTGTTAATATGCATCTGCAAACATAGAAATAGTTTAGCTGCGTTCCCTTAATCAGCGCACTTCCGTGCACCCTAGCGCTACTACAATATATAATACAGTCTGTTGTAAGGAGCCTTAAAATTAACACAGTAAAGACTCAAGAATTAATTATTGTTCATCCTAACATCAAGAAAGCTCATCTTAAATGTATTTTAAAAGATAGAATTTTAGTTAACGGAGAAGCAATACAGCCTGCAATAACCCATAAATACTTGAACATTGATGAAAATCTAACTTGGAATAGTCATGTTTCACACGTTATAAGAACAGTTAACATGAAAATATAAGGTTTTCGTTTCTTGTAGAACACCTTACTATTATTAACAAGTTATTAGTATTCCAATGTTATGTAGCACCAGTATATGCCGCTGAAGCTTACGTTTCTGGACTTTCGAAAATACTGAGAAATCAAATGAGAAAACCTATCAAACTATGCGAAACTTGCAACAACTGAGAAAAAATTTATATGAATTAACAAACTGCTTTTAAAGAGAACTTTCTAAAAATTCTCATAAAAATTGTAAATGATGAATCACATGTCCTGCTCAAAGAACTCATTTTCAATAACACATACAAAATGTAAAGTGACTATGCCTGAAATACGTTCTACATATTTTAGGAATCTTTTATCTATTCCGTTTGCAAATATCTGTTGTACGGAGCCTGGCCGCCGTTCCTATAATAACTGTCTCATTCCTTTTTACGTACAGAAATTAAAGTGACATACATACATACATTCAGATATTATATATATATATATATATATATATAT
>CABFPE010000116.1:757285-774163 GCA_900660155.1 Hofstenia miamia | reverse complement strand
TATATATATATAAACATACCTTAAAGAAATAAGTGAAAAAAGTCTTGTAAAATACTCCAATTGAGAAAAATAAACACCACTTATAAGGCAGTCCATTCGCTATAATATCTAGAACTAATGAGAAAACCAAATGAATCTTCGCGCTCCTGGCAACAGGGGAGATTATTTCGTCGTTTAGCAGTGACGTCATCGCTGTCGAAAAACTACATTGTGCATTTTATACAAAATTTCGGTATTGTTGCCTTATGGCAACATTATACAATATAGGGTTAATGTCCTCACTGAATGTCTTTTGTTCCATATTTTACTTCGTTTTGTAAATGTTTAGTTAGAAAGAGTGAGATCTTCACAATGAACAAAACTATGGACGGAACAGAGACCAAATTTTCCATTGTCGTCATATACACTGGTTTAGATTACTTCTTATTTTTGTTCAGTATTCATTTAAATTACTTTTGCATAATTATAATCTCATTGTTGCAAGCTTCTAGAATTACTTTTCAAAAATATTTATAAATAAGACATATCGGTTTCAACACTTGAATACCGTTATTGTTTAAAGTATTGTATATAGTTACTAATAATCCATTTGTCGCTGATTAAGTATTAATATTTTTCATTGATATAGAAGTTTGCATCAGGAATAGTTCTTAAATATTTTTTTCAAACAGCGTCTTCCTTTAGATGTAGTTAGTTATTACCTGGGTGCAAAGCTTTTAATTTCTCAAACAAATACAGTTTCGTGTACTCAATTGTATGGGTGGTATGATTCTTTCACGCAATGATCTCAGAATGCTTTCGACTTTGAATGTTATTCTGGAAGTCGACAATGTTATGCTAGAGCATGAGAGCTTCGTCAATTTTTTATGAAGTTAGGAACGATATTTTACAAATTTTGTAATCAAATATTTATACCTTTCACAAAAAGCATGCATGAAATGTATGTCGCTTTGCATCGTTAATTTCTATATATTATTCATTACTACACTTATCCATACAATGCTGTGTAAATTACGTAAATTATTTTCTCGATTTTATAAATTGCAAAATGTGTTCTACATATTGATAAGCTTGTGTTAAGGTTTATTGCAGAATTGTGTGAACCAGTTCAAATTCAAGAAATTCATATTGGAACCTTTGAACTATTTTCCAGTCTTATCAAAGAATTTTCACTCTACGGTTCAGACAGATATCCGACGAAAACCTGGACGTTGCTTGGCAATTTCACGGCGGAGGATGTTCGAACCCCACAGACTTTTATGGTTCATGGTCAACTATATTCTAAATATATTAAGGTAATTTTACGTTATTTATCATTCAAAATACTCTTTTGAAATATTTTTAATAACTAACTGCATTACCACGATCAAGTACAATGTTTTCATTGCCTTTGTGAATTTCAAAGATTTACCTGAAATGTGTATCCATAATTACGGAAGACCTATCGCATTATTCTATTTACTTACCATCTTCTGCTTTAAGTGTTGTGCTATCATAGAAAAAATAAACATAAAATTGTGAAAGTGTTCTCAACAATTGCTTGAGAAGCTAAACAAAGTTAAGCTTTTGACGCTTTTCGCATTTTACAGGTGCTCTACGAGCTTCAATCTTGAATTTTGTTTCTACTAGTAATGTAGGGTATCCGATTAATTCTGTTTTCTCAAATTCCTCACTTCACATAAACTGTTAGAAACGGAAGCTTTTGAAATCACAGTTAATTTTATTACCGTCTGTTAAATCATCACCATCACGCCCATGCTATAGCCCGTTATTAACTACAGCCAAATACAACTGACGAAAGAAATATAGAAACTTTAAATTGCTTTTTTCAATGATATTTAATTCTATCCAAAGTCTATCAATTTTGTACACTTGCCTCTTGAAGTGACGCCTTGCTCGTATCTAAATTTCACCTCAAAATCCAACAATAATTGTTAAATTCATATTGGTTCACTTAATGCAATATGGTTTCTATGTACATGAACTGAAAAGAACGATTTTTCCCAAAATTGCTTCCCATTTCCAGCTCTGGTTTATTTCTATTAGAATCTTCTATTTTTGAGGACATAATGAAATTTTTTAAACAAAATAATTTTGCAGCAAACTTTGAAGTATGTAATCTACATTTTTCAATTGAATTGTTCTATTTTTGAATAAACTATTAACAACAGATAGTTTGCAATATAAATTTTTACGTAATTCAGATTATATTTTGGGTTGAGATTCGGATTTGCAAATCCATTTCCTGAATATTCAAATTGGAATTCGAAATTAACAAAGTGGATTCACAGCTTTCCAATACAGAAATGAAAAAATCAACATAAAAAACTTCTGAAACCACTAAAACCATTTTTAGCGCACATGATAATTGTGTAATTTCAATGTTTATGTAATTAAGGGCTGACTTTACTATGATAAATCTCTTTGTGTACATTTGCTTCCTTCACTTGTTAATTAACTGTGTGCCAGAAGCTTTACGAGAAAAACTGACCGGTAAAATTCTAACTCGACTATCCGTTTGCAATTCTGTATACAGCCAAACATCGACGTGGCAAAACCCTAAAAATGAATCTCTATTTTCCATGTGAGATCTCGTTGCTCAAAAGTAAAGTAGTCTTTTACTTTCACTACATGAATATTCTAGATGAAGAACCAGGGATCCGCATCAGTTCCATTCCCAACACTTCTGTCAAATTTAACACTAACTTCCACTGTTTCTCTTTATCATAATCTAGGAAGTATACACATTTGGACACTCATCCTCATTTCTTTGTTGTTTATTAAAAAGATATACGTAATTAAATAGTGTTTTGCATTATTAGCAAAAAATAGGTTTAGATAAAAACCACTAAATGAATAACGGTTTTGAAAAATATTGATAATAATTATATTTTTCTCTCGTACGAGATCAGAAAATGCGGTTTTGAAACGTTTTGACTGGCAACATTACTGACATCGTATAGTTTGTTTTGTCTTATAGGAGGTAAACATAGATTGCTGTCCAGACGTACTACTGTAAATAATTGTTTTAACTGTTTATAAATACTCTTACGAACGGTTCATAAATTTCATTTTAGTCTTAGTATTAAATTAAATCATTGCTTCCCAAATCGTTTGTCAATGCGCTCCTTCTAATTAACTCTAAAATCTCCATTCCCCACATGCATGCATCATTTTGCAGTTTAGTTTAAATACCGTTATTAAAAGTTAATTAAATCTCTGTAATTCAAATGTGTGTGTGTGTGTCGTAAATAAATTCAACAAATATTGCTGTTTGCTATGTTATTAAATTTCTTGTTCAATAAATCTTCATATTATTAATTTAATCAACGTCATCATTTCTTACAGTAAAATTGACTCCAATTTTATTGTCTGTGACTGGTGTTTCGCATCGCCCAATAATTATCTATGATTCTGATATTGACAGTAATACCGATTAAATTTTGTTATCGATCAGAATAAATATTTATGTAAATTTTTGAAAAATGTTGCATTTAAAAAGTTCGTGAGCTCATTAAAGTATCTTGTCATAGCAAATGAATAAACACTGTATATAATCATTGTGCATGTGTTGCGGTGAGAGAGGTTTTCCATTGCCAAATCTAGTCTTAAAATACTTGTCAGTTGACTTAAAATATATTTGATAACTTATATCATAATTGCTTTAATATTTTAACAGTTATTACAATTTGTTTGTCCTAGACCATCAAGAATTTTTCTGATTTTAATTTATTTAGTGTTTTTGATTTTTTCCGCCTTTCTACAATTGCCCTAAGGATTGCTTTTGGTTTTCAATGAGTTCAGGTTGACGCAAGTATCCAAAAGATGTTTACTCGCATAAAATTGGCAAATATCTCTTGTCCTATTCACACTGAATCGGACGAAAATAGTCGTATATTATGCTTAATTTTCAACTCTGTTGCTATATTGATTTTTCTAACGTGCAGGTGCATCTAATGACAGAAAATTTTAATCTTGTGCTATATTGTGTTTTGAGTGAATCTCTTTAGCCTGTTGAATGATTATTTTTACAAGCGTTAAATTATTTATAACTCATTTCATTTCTTTTTTTTAGAACAGTTAATATCTAATGCATTCATTTCTGTGATTTGTTCTGAATTAAAGTCGTGATGTATTTCATCGCTTGTTCTTCAGGTCAATTAACATCTACACAGTGTGTTTGTTCAAAACTAATGATTTTAACCGTTATTTAGAGATTATTATTACCGATGGGTCAAATGGGTATGTAATTATTTACGCATTTAGTTTGAAAAAATCAGTCATTATGGTAATGAACATTACTGTCCATTAACTTCACTTGAAGTCTTTGGCTTAACAATAGAATCTGATGATGATGATGCAATTGATGAATCTCAGGAAAAACGGACAGAAGATGAGTCATGTGACGATGAAGCTGAATCATCAAGACCCGCTATCATTTCAGCAGCAGGTTGTATTTACTGTAAACATATACAATCGGGACTCTTGATCAATTTCGTGTGAGCTAATCAGAGTCTTTAGATAAAGTTGTGAAGATCGTAAAGGATGTCGCTGATGTCATCACCGGAAATGCGAATCTTCCAAATATTAGTAATAATAAAAGCATCAATGACGTTCCAAATAAAGTGCCTGTTAAAGAATCCCCTCCATCCTCAGACACGCCAACTCATCCACAAACTCCGAATTCGCATACACAACAGTATGTATCTTCAAATTCATTATCCTTTTCGTAGATAAACTTTAGCAGGCATTAAATGCATACACTACAAATGTTTAGGGATTCAAAACAAGATGCTTCTAGTGAGCCAATACTCTCTGAAAATATTGATGAACCTGCCGTATCTAAAAATTCGTCTTTTGAAGATGAGCTTGTCTTTCCTTTCACCGAGCACTCAACTTCGCGGATACCTAAGGGTCCATGTTTCATTGGAGGAATTGTAATTGATGATTGGTTGTGTGAATGGGCATATTGTCGTTGGTTGTATGCAATTGGTGTAGTGCATAATGCTAGCTCACTAACTCCCCCGCCTTCTGAAGAACCCATTGAAGAGAATATACCATATAATCCAGTCGTTGGGTCGGGCGCAACAAAAGAGTCTTTGTTGATGCGTCTCAAAAATAAGGTAGCATTTTACCTGTTGTATAGGTAATTTTCATCCTGCTTCTTTAACTGAATTAATTTTAAACTTTATTGTACGGATATTTATTTAATTAGGTTACTGTAAATGTGTAGGTAAATTTTTTCTGTATGATGCTCAAAGTTTTCAATTACTGTACACAGTAAGGCGCCCTTTGCTTCTCTAATTTTCAGACTTCCCTATCCATACCGTATGTGTTTTAATATTCGGTAATATGACATAGATATTTTGGGTAAAAATTTTAAGGTTTTGTGCATTTTCTGTTGATCTGATTATATAGAATGCAGTTGTAAATTGTAGCATAAACTGGTATGTAAAATTTTTATAATATTTCACCAAATTTTTATTGTAATAGACTTCAAAAAGTATTCCTTTTTGAGTAGGATTCACAAAAACTAGTGTATTGGTTATACTTTCAATAATTTTCATTAACGGGATTTTGTACTTCAAAAGTTATTTTTATAGTAAACTTGGAGTTTTTAAGATTATATAAATGTTTCTATGCGAATACTCGTTTAGGTTAAACTTCTTGAGGTGAACATGTCGTTATCTAGTGAATATCTGGAAGAATTGAGTAAGCGTTACAAGCATGAGATTGATGCAATGAAAGTCCTCCATGAGAAGGCATTCAACGAAGTAGGCCTGGCCAATATTCATGCTGAAGCTCGATATATCGAACAAATGGAACGTATGAATCAGCTATCAGATTTAGTGTCTGATTTTAAAGTTCAACTAGAGAGTTGCAAATCTCATAAAACTGATAGTGATTGGCAGTTTTTTTCAAGAAGTCATCTGTTGTTTTTAGTAGTTGAAGCGTTCTTAGTATTTTTCATTGTTTTGTTTTTGTTCAGTTGGGTGTATCGTTGTAATTGTAAATGTCATGTTGTATCAGTTAGGAGTAAACGAATTCGTCAAGATGAAAGCACATCATTTTTGACGCCAACTAATTTAATGCCAGAAGACTCCGCTCCTCCCTTCAAAAAGGTTTGTGCTACTGTCAATGTAATGTATTAAAGAGTGTGAAACGTTTAGAATGGCATATCGAATCAAATAATAGCTGAGTAAAATCTTGATCTCGTTTAAGGAAAATGTATGTATGAATCCATAGCTCATTGGTAGTGGTTTCGCGTATTTACGCACATATTCATTCATTTATTTTCTTTAGATTGCTTGTGCTTTCTCTACATAATGTGAACCGTCGCATAGGGCGATTAAAATTGTTCTTATTCTAAGCATTTTGCAGTTTCGTTGTTAAAATGCCGAATGAGTTATTCAAATTGGATTTTCTTCTAAAGTTTTGCAATAATTTCTCATACGTTTAATTAATCATTCCATTAATGTTTATCTGATGTTAATATTTTATAAATGTAGTCCAATTTCAATCATACATATAATCTTTTTAAGTATACTACTATGAACTGCAACAGCGATAGTCAAGCCTATGGTGAAAATCCGGAATTTTTTACTGAAGTGAAAATGGTTTAAATAGTATATTCAATGGTTAAATTTCATTGAAATAACTGTGGATTTACCTACTTAAATGAAACCGACATTTTTATTATGGATCTTGACAAAATAGGGGAGCGCAGCGTGAATAATTTAGCTGGCCTTTTCCTAAATTTAATACATAGGTAAATGTCTTCACTAATCTTCCTTCAAATCATTTTTTATTTTAAAATAATCAAATCTTTGGTTTTAGCAAACCAACCTATTAATACGCTGATAAGGTGACATTATTACGTATTTGGCATTTGACCAAGACTAAACATTTTTAGAAAAAGCCGAAGCCTCTTCCGATGAAGAAGTCCTCTCATTCTACGAAGCGTCCTTGATTCCATATCACATATCTAGTTATTTAGAAATTCGTTTGCTTTTATTATTGAAATTTTGGATTTTAAGACATAATATATTTTTGCCATCAAGTTATAATTGTGTGTTTTTTATGGAAAGTTCCAACTCATATTTTAATGTATTTAAACATACTTTAGAGCTCTGCTTGTTTTACTTTTAGAGCTTTTATTTTACTGCCATTTTTTACTTTATAATTTAGGACCAATTAGTGTATTTATCCAAATGAATTTGATTTGTTAATAGCCCATTAAATTTTCCAGTGAAACACGATTTAATGAAATTACTCAAAATTATAGCATTTCTACTAGACGATCTAATAAATTACTATTACATAGAAGAGTGGCCTAATGAAAATTCAGATTTAGTTTAGGTTGTTATTCATAGACAACCAAACAGATTGACCTCATTTGTAAAAATATTCTTTACTGTACATTCATGTTGTTTCAGCAACAAATACAAGAAATTTGTAACATGTATGAAATAAGTTACTTCAAATGATAAAATCAGTCAAGTGGTCAGTTGTTTGTCAATTTAGTTATTAACAAGCAATGTAGCATTTAGTGTAAATACGTTGTTTAGTAATGTATCAAACCATTTCTTCTTGTGCCAACAGCGATCAACTTAAATTTAATGTTATATTAAATAATGGATGCTTATATAGCAACTAAAAATCTTTTGAGGTTTTAGTGAAATCCTCACTAAAAATCTAAAAATGTTAAAAGCTTAATGTTACACATTTCTTCTTTTAATGATTAAACAATGTAAAAAAATTAATAAAATGAATTTTGAAAAAAATTGACTTCTAACATTATCGTTCAAGGCCCGCTATAAGCTTATCTGTATTTAGCCACATATATTTTCTTAGTATCTATTGATATATATATATATATATATATATATATACACACATATATATATACATACATACACGTAGTATAGATCCGAGCGTAGGTCGTTCCTCTGACCTTTGTGACCTTGGCGGGTTTATATGTCATCACTATGATGTAATTGTGTACTTTGGCCGTCTGTCTAACTTTAACGTCATTGGAATATATTCTGTTTTGTTGAAATATTTGTTAACAAAGAAAATTAAGTTGCAATCTATTGTTTAAAATGTAACAATTTTGTTTATCCACAGAGGTTAAACAATTTTCAGTATCAAAATTCTTGAGTTTATATATGAATTTAAAAAAGAAACGCATCATTAATTATTTAACATGTTTCGGCAAGCCGCTGCCATTTTCAAAAAGTTTCCCACTATGAAATTTACAAAATATTCATCAAATTACATTTTTTATATTTTCGGTAAATTTAGTTTGTATTTATATTCATCTTTTTTGTAATTTATGACGCTATTCAGATAAATTATCAGTTATTGAATTGTAAACATTTATCTGAATATAGAATCTCTTATCTTATCTTTAAGCTTGGTTCCTTTAATTCTATATAAATTGATTCAATGATGCTTATTTGAAAATTAACAATTGCCTTGGATAAAATTTTATATGCAAATTTCTTGAAGTCTTTTCAATGTATTGTGCATCACAGTTGCAGTTATTTCATATATTACTTTGAAAGGTTTTCAATCTTGGTTTCTGTTTTTAGTCCTATTAGATGTCTTAGTTTACTAGTCTTAAGTATAAAGCCTATCTTTAAAAATAATGGAGTGATTCTTTTCAGATATTTCTGTAATTTAATTGATTGTATGCCTCGATATTCAATATTAAAGATGTAATTGTATAAATAATCACTCTGTTTGTTTTTAGTTTCTTCATGTTGTAGTAAGTCGTCTAGTTTTTCTTTTATAATTCTATCGATTATATATGTTGGATATTCATTACGCTTTAATATATCTTTGATCTTTGATTGATTTATGAATTTCTTCGTAATTATTATCAATCATGAAATGTCCATGTATCAGACCTTTGATCATGGATTTTTTGTATGCAAAAGGTACGTTTGAATGGTAGTTAATTACTAAATTTGTATCCGTTGGTTTGCTGTAGTATGATCATATAAATTTGTTCTTTATTCTTTCAATGTTAATATTCAGAATATTCTTTTGTTGTTTTCTTCTTTGATGGTAAATTGAATTACAGAATCTAAAGAATTCAAGGAAGGAAGTATGTCTTTAACATTATATTTTGATATATCACAACATATCGAGCATAGTAATGAAATTTAATTTTGGCAACATTCATTTTTTGTTCAAATTTTGACATAAATATTTGCTAGTGTTGGTCCAAGGCAATTTCCCATTGCAACACCATTTACTTGAAGATAAAACTTTCCTTGAAATTTACAAAGGGTGTTTTTGTGCAGAGTAATATCAAAGTTTTCAAGGTTTCATAGTCTAAGCTAAAAAGTTTGCTGTTATATTCTTTCAATAATGATATTACATATTCAACAGCATCAACTAAAGGAACTTTGTTATACATGTATAAGCTTTTAACATCAAGTGAATATAATCGATATATCGGCTGTTTTCGTTTTTAATTCTTTTAAAACTGATTCTACACTGCAATTTATTCGGCTTGCTTTGCAAACTAGATAATACTGTATTGAGAAGTTTTGATAATTTTTCATATATCGATCCATTATTTAATGCAATTGGCCTTAAAGTTATGTCAGCTTTATGTACTATTGCTAGTCCATACATACGACATGCTAATCCACCACTAGATTTTATGTTCTTATACATTGTTTTATTTATTTTATTTTGACTCAGTAATCTACGTAACACTGCATTGAACCTATTCTCCATTATAATAGGTGCAGCGTTCTTGGCATTTTTGGGATATTGAAACTTTCAAATTCATCTCTATTTAAGATTTTCAACATTTTCTCACAATAATGATTTTCTAACATTACAAAGCCATTACCTTTATCAAATGGAACAAGTTTCAAGTTACTTTCTTTAAAAAAGGTCTTTATATTGTCAATAATTTTGGAGTAGTGTCTATTTAATGTATTGTGAATGTATGATCACTTTGGAGAGCTCCATTTTCAGTGTATTTGTAAGGACTCCTTTTGATTGAAGATAAGAAGCAAATTGTTCAAATTCAGAAAAACAAATTTGAACATTGTAATGGAATTTGCAAAAGATTTGACGACCAATTTTTCTGAAACATCTGAATAAATTCTTACAAAAAATTGTACATACGATTTTTTGTTATATTTTACATATCATGCATATTTACGAACATAGTTTTAGGAGGCCCCTTTACAGTGTCATAGGATGAAAATTAAATTGTATATATAAAAATTGAGGAGAAATTTGAATTCACAATGCTAAAATTAACTCAATTTCAAAAATCACAGCTATAGTGTTCATCACTGTAAAAAGAATTTGTTCACTTAGGTGTACAAAAACTTTTGATCGCTATTGTACTTGCCGTTGCTTTGCTGTACACTATTAGTTTATTTGTTTTACATAGTTGTAGACTACATACTGATCTTCTTTTGCATGACTCGACTTTTACATTTCTTTCGTTTTTGCAGGTTTTTGGCTTTTACACGTTTGTAGACTTACATTTTTTTCAGTTGATATGGTTTGTGGCTTTTATGTGGTTGTAAACTTTTACTTGGCTTTTCCATTTTTCACTGCTTTGTAACTTTACAACAGTTAACAATATATACAGCTAGATATTCAGTTGGTATGGAATTCCTTCATCAGTTTAGTCCTGGTATTGTAGTTGCAATAGAAATGACGACACAAATTTGTTATCCACTGCTTTATAGTATATGTACTGCTACACCTTCAAGTTTTCCATCTGTACGAATAAATTCTTACCAAATTATTCACAATTCCATGCCGAGGTCTTCTTTATAAACGTATACATTTGAAGAAGAAAAATCTATATTCAGAAATTGTTTTAACAATAAATAGAAATACTGATAGCAAATTCTGAGAGCGTCAAGAAAGTAATACAAAACTAAACAAATAAAAAAAACAACGAATATTTACAAATAAAAAGTGGTTAACTTGGGCTATGCATTTTCAAATGCATAAACCTACACAATAAATATTTTGTATTTTTCAACATCAAAACATCTCCCAAAGAATTTGAGAGGTAGAAATCGCTAATTAGAAATTTCTAAGCAAAGTACAAAATATTGTTTCTCGACAAAACGAAAAGCATGGCGTATATAAATTCTTTTCAGTCAATTGTTAGTTAAAAATAGAAAATAAATATCTGTAAAACTAACTAGAAATATTCCAAAAAACTGGTAATAACACTGAACAAAATTTGGTGAACTGTAGGTGACAAGAACGGTATAGGTGGTGCTAAGACACGAGATCCTTATATAATAATAATTCAATGTGTTGATGTAATGCTTTGTCTTTTGCTTTAATGTTAAAAATATTTAATTTTTTAGTAATAAGTTTATATTTAAACGCTTTCTTGTATATGTTGGTAAGCTTAGATAAAGATGATTCTGATTCACCTGCATATACTTGTATGGCGTAAATTATAATAGAATTAACTAGGGAATTTAATAAAATTTCAGTTTCATCTTGATTTAAAAATCTTTTTACTTTTAATATTCTATAGAAATTTCTCATTTATCTTTTATAAACTTGAGCAATATGTTTTTTAAATGAAAGCTTGTTATTTATCCAAGATATTTCATTGTTGTTACTGAGTAATAGCAATCAGTTTTAGATATATTATCAACAAATTTTCTCTTCAATGGTATAATCATTTCCAGCGAGTTTTTATAATTAATTTCAAATTTGTTTTCTTCATACCAAGATTTGATCTTATCATTATTTAAATATGTTAGGTCTAAATTTTCAAGAGTTGGAAGACAAATCAGTGTATCATCAGCATACTTAATAATAGAACCATTTGTAATATTTAAAGAGTCACAATTTAAACAATCAATACATATATTGAACAGAAATGGGAACACCTTTGTTGATCTTTTCCATATTCGAAAGTCTGTTATTATATTTAACCATTTGTTGTCTATTCCCAATAAACTATCAAGCCAATTAATGATGTACGGTTTTAAATGTGTTATATTGTTTAATTTTTCAAATAAAATGCAGTGATTTACATTGTCAAAGGCTTTCTTTATATCAAGGCTGATTAATCTTACATAATAATTTTCATTTTCGTATGACAGAATTCTATTTTGCAGTTCAATAACAGCATTTGTTATTGTTCCATTTGTTCGGAATCCATGCTGATTTATATTTAATTGATTATTGTAGATATCTTTGATGTGAAAATTAAATACAAGTTTTTCAAAAATTCTTGACAATATTGAAGTGATGCTAATTGGTCTTAAGTTATGTAGTTTTGCCGGTTGTGATTTTGAAATTGGTATTATTATAGCAGTTTTCCAAATTTTCGGGAATTTAGCAGTTCTTAACAATACCGTAAATATATAATGAACTATCGGTGTAATTATATACGAAAATTTTTTATAAACCAATATGGTATTCCGTCGCATCCTTTGATGTTTTTTTTACACTTTTCAATGCATGATATACTTGATGCATTGTTAGGGTTGGAATCTCTTCACTATCTATACTAGGAGTTCTAGGTTTGTAATTCAAATCATTTGATATATTAGTAAACATTTTGTTGATTTCATTTGCATCAAATTCTTTATTCATCTTTGATAGTGTATTGCGTCCCATAAGTTGATTTACAGAAGCCCCGCCATTTTTTGGATTTTTCCTTGAAATACTTCTTTTAATTTCTTTATTATCCTTGTTTGTCATTTTAACACTGATTGGACATGCTCTGTCAATGCAACTCTTGATCGTCTTACAAAATAATGCAGTCTCTTCATCAATATTGTATCGTATGATTTCTTCAAATTCTTCAAAATTTATATTATTCATGAAACAGTTGAGTTTTTCAATATTTTTTCCATTAATAATTTGCAATGGAATTGTCACTTTTTCTATACCTGTTATAAGTGAAGTTTCTGCTATTAATCCAAGATGATCTGTAGAAACTCCAGCTTGAAATGTATAACAATTTTTATATAAATTAGGATGAGAGGTTATAACGTTATCTAGGTTTCTTAATTTTTTTGTATTTTTATGATTGAGTTTTGTCATACAAGTAGTATAGGCCGCGAGAAGCCTAGGGCCGCGAGAAGCCTAGGACACTAACTCGGCTTCTGATTGGTCGAGAGCTGATGACAGACCGTGGATATTGGCGATGGTGGTTTGAGTGCTGACTCACAGCTATTGAGGGGTGTTTGCAAATGATTATTAGTGATTCACTGATTCATTGACAGTCCACTAATTGGTTTTGTGGTGATTCATGTTGGGGGCCAATTTAATTGTTTTGAAAACTATCGCTAATTGGTTTTTTAATTGGTTTTGTGGTGATTCATGTTGGGGGCCAATTTAATTTTTTTGATATAATGAGGGCTAATGTTAATATACATGGATATAACACACTTGCCTGCATGCATTGCATTTTGTTAATATACCTCGTTATTGTTTTTTCCATAATTTTGCATTTGTCAAAATTCATTGTTAACACGTTTTATTGTATCATGCTTTTTCCAAGCAATAATTATTTTTTCATAATAAAAGCGCATGGAATTTTATAGGTAATAGTAAAAATGAATGACTAGTGTACGTGTTAAAAAACAAAACTAATTTTAAAACTATTTCGTTAATACATGTGGAAAATATTAAATATGGAAATTAAACAAAAAGAGATTGCAATCCATTGTAATAAAAACATTTAAAATTTTTAGACATTAGTCTAGTTTACATGTTAAAACAAAATTCATCAATTTCCAAATATAAAATTAGATATTTAAGTGAGCATGGTAAAGCCCGCATTTTAAAAACAAGACAAAACATCTATATTATACACGCTACACTTATAATAATGGTAAATTACACTATTAAATTTTGTCTATTGTATTAGCTTGTCACCGTCAATGCTGATGTGAGTCCATATATTCTCGTCAACCATCGTCCTCATTTCCCATGCATAGATAATTTTCGTCAAGTCTTGTTCATCTGATGTCTGTTGATAATCATACAATGCCACCAATAAAATATATCTAAGCATTGATATAAATGTTATGCATCCGCAAAATTAAAATGGGGAATAATTACACCATGCAAATAATAGCCAAGATTTTTTTATTGACACTCTCTTTTGACATATTAAATTAACACATAATTACTATCAAATAAATTAATTTGATATATTCACTAGCAAAAAAATATGTCCCATGAAATATGCATGTGTTCCCTCCTCTCTAACATTGGTTGTTTTCTTCCCAATTTTGGTTTTCACATGTCATGCACTTTTATCTAACTTGCATACAATGGATAATCAGAGAATCCAAAAAACATTCTTTTTTTGTAAGGGGTAAATGTGTCCAACATTCTTTCTTCTTAATGTGTTATTTGATCATGGGAATTCGTCAATGTGATAGTATTTTCCATTGTCAGTTAATCATCACAGTGTTGGCTAAAAAACAATGTTAATTTAAAATGGAGTTAATATAATTTTACCTTTGAGAAATGTATAGCATGATAAAACATGTGTTTGATTTTTCACACTATGCAAGAGCTTCACCATTATATAGTGAAACAAATAAATAGACGCATTTGAAGGTTAAAGATGAGCTTGGTGGTGATGCTATCAATCAGGTGGTTGCACTAAAGTCTAAAATGTACTCTGTACAGTATTGTTCCAATAGTAAATGCAATGAGAAGGCAGGAACTAGGGGGTTTGTGGGGGCTGTCAAGAAGATGATGAACTTTGATCTCTTCAAATCAATTTTGGACAATGAGGAAATTGTTCATCATCCAAGCAAAATATATATAATTAATTTCTTCTACTGTATTTATTGTATGAGATTTGTTAGCGTCAAAGAGGCATTCTTTCATCAGCTGATGATGGAAAACTTCTTCTTTCAAGTGGGGCATCATGACAGACAACTAAATATTTCCATTAACTTCTTATAAATTAAAATGTACATACACTTGTTGTGATGGATTTTTCACATGGAGGCATTCTTTTTTCATTCTAATGTGGAGACATTCTTCAATCAATAAACTGCAGAAAATCATAATTAGTAGCAAACACAGCTAAATATGGTTGTTAATTTATTACATGTTTAAAACGTACATACACTTGCTGTGGTGGATTTTTCACATGGAGGCATTCCTTTTTTCATTCTAACGTGGAGACATTCTTCAATCAATAAACTGCAGAAAATCATAATTAGTAGCAAACACAGCTAAATATGGTTGTTAATTTATTACATGTTTAAAATGTACATACACTTGTTGTTGGAGGCATTTACATAGAGAGGCATTCTTTTTGTTCAAAACAAGTGGAGCATCATAAAATAGTGACAAACAGCTAAATATTTTCATTAATTTTAATACATGTCTAAAATGATTATACTTTTTTGTTATAGTTGAGTTCTGCATAGAGGCATTTTTTTCAATTGATAGAGTATGATAAAATGACAGGAGGCAGAGCTAAATTTTTCCATTAATTTTTTTATATATATTAAAAATATACATACGCCTTTGTTGTGGCGGATTTTTCACATGGAGGCATTCTTTTTTTCATTCTAACATGGTGACATTCTTCAATTGATAAACTGCAGAAAATCATAAGTAGTAGCAAACACAGCTAAATATGGTTGTTAATGTATTACATGTGTAATTTTTTTATATATATTAAAATATACATATGCCTTTGTTGTGGTGGAAATTTAAGCCAGAGGTGGACTTTGCACAAATGTATGGATGAATAAAGGGGAATGCAATGTATGGAAACAATGAAATTATTTACAACAGCTAAGCAAGTAAAAAGGTTGCTAACAATAAATTCACCAATTTCAATTACCATATACAGAAACTTGGAGTGACTATGGAGGCAGAGCAAGATCACAGAGGCAATTCACTATCACAGATCTAGGAAATAATTATTAAATTTATGTGCAAAATAATTTTCATATACCTAAACAGAGTCATTTGCTGCTACATTTTTGATTTTAATGCCACCACTTGTGTTAGTATTCTCCCAGCCAGCTCATCCTTCACCTTTAAATAAGTTTTCTTATTTGTCTCACTAAACAAAAGTGAATCTTTCAGATAATTTGAAAAGTCAAAATGGCTGGCTATTGCTGGCAATTCAGCATATAAATTTTTACTCTTTATTTTATACAGGAGAGAGTCTGTGTTGCTGTATAATAGGGAAATTTGATTCTTAAAAGCCTCCTTCATAACATCATAGTGGGATTGAAACATTTGTAATTTGGACACATCTAAAATAGTTTGATCAATATAATTTGGTTTTGTCCACTTAATCTCTTTATGCTGAATGACTTAAATTTGGGTGTCTTAATTAATTTTTCAGCAGCCTCCTGATTACCAACAAACTTGACTATGCATCCCAAATACCACATTTGACATTAATTTATAAAAATTCTTTTCAAAGTCATTCTTGGCAGCTTTTCTTTTCATTGTGTTTAAATCAATATCAGGCTTTAAAAATTGTGATTACTGGAACTGCAATGCTTTGTGGAATTTTGTCACTTTTAGACCCTGTGCAATATAAAATTTGAGAACTTCATAATGTACTACATATTCCTTTTTATTGAAAAATGTTTGCATTAATTTTGGTACTTTTCCCATCTTTAAATTTAACGCAGTTTTTATTTGTTTTTGGTATGGTGACAACAATTCATCACCCACACACATTTTATGCGGAGCTAATGGATAATCAGAGTGTTCTCCATGCAGATGTGATGGATAATGCAGGTCAACCATAACCAGATAGCCTCTGTCTGCCTCTGATGGTGTAGCAAGTATATTTTCTAGACTCTCATCTGTCCAGCATAGGCCTCCAGTGGGTAAAAACTCACACATAGA
>CABFPE010000116.1:684060-694213 GCA_900660155.1 Hofstenia miamia | reverse complement strand
TGAAAGCACTCCCGAATTGTTGCCGACTTAAGCAATGAGTTTCATTTAAAGTAATAAATAATTAAAAACACAACGGTAAAGACGGCAGTTAAGAGTAGACAAAGTCTATTGAACATTCGCTACAGTTGTCTCAGCTTATATACAAAAATCATTATCATTACCTGCCTTTGTTTACAACTTTTTGATAGCAATGTAGTTTAACATGATCGATCTTAAATTCCCTCACAAAATTAAATTTGAGCAAAATAAAAGCACCAACGAGGGGACATCAGTTAAATGATAACAAACTAAAATCGAAATTAATCGATATGTCATGGTGATGTAATAATACAAAGATACAATCAAAAGAATAAAATCAACAGAATCCCTGAGCGACTCATTTGGATGGTTTTTTATCAATATGCTTATGTAGCTCATCCTTGCTTCCAAAATAAGTCTTGCAATAGAGGCAAAAATTAACTACCATGCATCTATGCCTTGATCATAAATGAGATCGTGCTTTTGTGGGGAGGGATTAATATATTGACACAAACTGCAGAAATATTGAGATGGTGTCTTTGGTCTAAATAGACCAACTATTAGTAAAGTGAGAAAATATTGATTGAAAAAATTTAAAACCTGGAAAGGATAATTTAGATTTTAACATAAAACACAATTTGTTTTTCAAAGATGAAATAATTTTGTTTTTGACATGCATTTGAATTTTAAAAATATATAAACTAGAAAGAAAAAATATGCATATCACAGTATAGGAGGAAATAGTAATGTATGTAAAACATGCAATCAGTAATAGACATATAAAACAAGTAAAACACATGCACTATTTAAAAAACTCTTTTAAACCAAATTACGTTTAACTAAATAAATAACATCTCAATCACCCACAAAAAACAGGGTGTTAGATAAAAAATTGACAGTGTAATGTAAAATAGATATTTACGCATGCATCAGTAAAAATAAACAAACAATAATGGTAACTCTCTTTTCCTGTAAAATCCCAATTACATTTAAAATGTGTATTGAGGAAACACTGACTGATTAATTGAGCATGCAAATATTTTAAAAAATACAGAGAGTGAGAGAACAATCTTATAACATGTTAACTTAATAAATTGCAAATAAGGAGAGACACACTATCTATAATGTGTGAGAAAGAGTTTCCTTCTAACCAAATTAAATTTGGAATAAATGAGAACCAATTTCATAATGAGAATACATTTAACATGTATCGTTATTCCCATCAACATCTTGTGTTGAGAAATTAGATATTAACATATCTCCTTAAAATTAAATAGAGAGAATACATTTAACAAATAACCATTCCAATGTTTAAAAAATAAGTAGACACTTGTACAAAAAAATATTTTTTCAGCAATGTAATAAAACCAAGTTGTTTTAGAAATTTGTAAATAAGTAAACACCTGATTTCCATTGATATGATACACATTTGTTTTTTTTTTGAAAAGTGTTAGGTGAATCACACTGCAATAATTCTGTTTTGCCACATTTTCAAATTAAAAAAACATGCTTGAAGCATTTTCAGGCATCACAGCTTTTTGAGTTGATGATGTTTGCTGGATATCACCAGACCCTGTTTGGTTGTCATAGCTAGACATCATCTTATNGTTAAAATTCATTTTACACGTATCTTTAACAAGTGAGAAAGAAATTCCTTCCATCTATTTAAAATTGGAAAACAATGGCAAAACATTTTTTTCAAAAATAAGAAATGCTTGCTATATTGGTACTCACGTGCTTGAAGCATTTTCAGGCATCACAGCTTTTTGAGTTGATGATGTTTGCTGGATATCACCAGACCCTGTTTGGTTGTCATAGCTAGACATCATCTTATTGACTTGACCCTCGAAATTTTGAGACCAGTCATTGAAATTTTCCAATACTTTTTCTTCCAGGATATTATCAAAGCTAAGAAAAACTTGATTAATACAAAAAACATTACACGTTTTAGATTAAAATATAATTCATAACATAAAAAATATTTTGTTTTTAATAATATACAATAATTATTTTTTAGATAAACAGAAATTTCCAATTCGTTTTTATAAAAGGTTGGTGCTGGTAAAAATGTGAATTACATATTGTAAAATATTATAACATAAAAACTGATTAATAATTTGTTACATTGTATAATAAAAAATTCTTAGATAATATATTATGAAATGAATGTCTTACATGGTTTCATTGAAGCTAATTTCCAATGGGCTTTTGTATAAATTTTCGCTAATGATAGCTTCAAATTGTTGGTTCCAGCCAGCTAAGAATTCACATACATTGGTAGAACTCATTTTTCTTTAAAAAAGCAGAACATTGAAAACAGACTATAATCAAAGAGATTAAAAATAATAATGAATTTGGTTTGCTAATCCAGGTTTTGACTTGATTGGCTAGACCACTGTGATATGCATATTTTTTCTTTCTAGTTTATATATTTTTAAAATTCAAATGGGTGTCAAAAACAAAATTATTTCATCTTTGAAAAATGAATTGTGTTTTATGTTAATACCTAAAATATTCCTATCAACCATGTTTGACAGTGTTTTACAGAATTTTTCAATCATTGAACACAAGATGTGTGTTTTGCAAAATGTTGACAAGCTTGTGAACTACAATGATATTCCACTTCCAAACAATAAAACTTTACATGTTTTATTTCACCCTTCACAGGGGCAATGCATTTGTGATACATGTTTGTGCCTTGATGATTACAATTGTACAAATGATATGTCAAACTTCAAGATGGGTGGAGAGAATTTTGCTCATACATTTACTGCGGCACAAGTATTACAAGCAAATGCGAATAAAATATACAAAGCCAGGTTTGCAATAGACATTGTAATAGAGAAAATTTTTAGATTGATAGATGGTGAAGAAGGTAACTGTGTAAAAATCCCTTTAAACCACGGACATTTGTTAGAGTACTCTATATTAACTTGTAAATAAATGTATATAGTTATTTTATACCAACATGTACTAGCATTTATGTGATATAATTAATTAAACTCAGACATTTTTTAACATAAATAAACACACATCTTAAATACTTTGTCTAAAATTAACACAGCTAACAGCTAAATTAGTTGATTAATTCAAGCTAAAACATTAGCAAATATGTATAACTAATCAGTCTTAAATACTAACTAAATTAACACGTGTTATCAGCTAAAACTTGTTATTAAAAACGTTCTTAAAATCATATAACCTATACACTCTCATATCTCATATATTCATTGTTTAAATATGGGAGAACTATGCAATGTATTTCACTAGCACCAACTAGTGGAATTTAAAACCATTTGTTAGCAAAAAAATATTGGATTCTGGTCTCAAGATCTTCTAACTTTTATTGGGTCTTGATTTTTATTGGCTATCTGATTTTCAGAGTATAAAGTGGTGAAAATTGGGAAGTTTATCATCAGACTTACTTATTTTCAAGCTATGGAGAAGACCTCGAATGCATCACATTCAACATTTAATTATTGCAAGTCACTCTCACCAGTATTTTGGCATTTATACAATGTCCATGACAACCTGATAGGAGAATTAATATGGTGTACAGATCTCCAGGTTCATGAATCCTGAGAAATAAAGCAGGCAATGATGGTGAAAACCAAATTTGGTAACTTGGTGAGGTTGGACCTATATAGGAATCAGTTTTTTACCTACTGAAGTGTTATACTCATGCAATAGGTGATGATTACAAAGAGCTTGCTGGTGCAAAGATCCAGCTGACAGAGCGTGTATCTTCTGGTAAATCTGTAAGACTTGCATTCTTTCATGACACCTGCTAAGTGCTAGGTTATGAATGCTATAGACATTAACTTTAATTTAGAGTTTATATGTGTATTTTGAAGTTGATGTATTATGAAAAAAATATATTATTTTGTATGATAATTTTCTAGTATACTAATTTTACAACATGTATTGCTAAATTATTAAATTAATATTCTTTCAACTAAAATTAACTGCTTAATGAAAAATATATCTTTTTTATTACAAAAAGGCAATTAACATATAAATGTTACATGTAATTTCAGCTAAATTTAAATTGGTTTAATAAAAAAAATATTTATTAACATCTCTTTATCTCAAGTTTGAATAGAATATCATAAAAATTGTAAATTTGTGTTTTTAATGAAAACATGTTAAAATTAGTAAAAATTTCCATATGCTTAAATTACAAAAAACAAAAAATATACCTTTCACACATATTACAATTTTCAATATCATAAAAATAGTAAATTCATAATTTTTCATGAAAAGATCTTAATTATGAATTATTTATCATTATCAACATGAAAGAATACAATATATTGGACATGTGATGCTATGAACTGAGAGTTTTTATGTTTTGATCTCTCAACCTGTGGAAAATTTACTTGATCACAGATATCAATACCCGCAGAATATTGAAAATTCTATAGATTGTATAAAAGACTATTTTAAATTTATACGTTGAATGAACACTTCAAAAGGTAATTTATTATCACCATTTGCTAATTGTAAGTTTAAGAAATTTTTGTAAACCTGCTATAAATAATAATTAATGATTTTTACTAGTATTATTTTTATAAACTATACATGTATAAGAAAACAATGCTATATTTTTCTATTTACTAAATTCCAATACAATATGATTTACATTATTGCCAGCAGTTGCAATTTCCATATCATCACTGTGAAAAAGATTTTTATTTACCAGAGTCTTGTAATTCTCGCCCAGTGCATTGACATACTGCTTTGGAAGGAAGTAGTAGAAACCATTGTCAAGTCTTATCTTTACCACAATACCATATCTTGTGTTCAATTGAACAGCATCCTCGATTGTTAGCCATAGTTTTTTTGGTAGTTTGCTAGCCAGACTCAAATTTGAAAAAATACAGGTTGTTGGTTGGGAATTAACATTGTTTAAGTGTTGTAAAACATGGTCATCCTCGCTCATGTTGGGGAAGGCAATCACATTATTATTGACTATAGGACATCTTTGTTTGTGTTGAGTCTTGTGTTTTTCTTTTACAGGCGCAGGTGGTAGAGGCATCATCTCCTGTGTTAGTGGGTTATAACCATACATTGGTGGTGGGGTTGTGCATAGATCATCAATTAGACTGCTCAATGAGCTGGCTGGTAGCATTTCAACAGACATTGCCAAAGGTGAGAGACGAAATTGCATATGAGAAAAATAATTATTTTTTCCAAAGAAATGAGGTGAATATATAGATTGACCAGCCAATGGAAATACAATGAACTTATGAAAAATAATTATTGGTTGAAAAACTGTGATACAATAAATGTGTTAACAATGAATTTTGACAAAATGCAGTTTTGAAAGTTTTCCCAAATTACACTGTACATGCAATCATGCAAAACTCATGGAAAAAACAATAATGAGGTATATTAACAAAAAACATTAGCCATTATTCTATCAAAACAATTAAATTGGCCCCCCAACATGAATCACCATAAATCAATTAAAAACCAATTAGCAATAGTTGTCAAATATGCATTGTTTTTTACCACAACCTGTCAAAAAGCACTTTGCAAGCTGTCAAAACAAGTAGGTGATTCACTAATTAACATTTGCAAACACCCCCTCAATATCTGTGAGTCAGCACTTTAACAAGTCTCTGATATTCACCATATGTCACGTGACATGTGACGTCATAAGCTCTCGACCAATCAGAATCCGAGTTAGTGTCCTAGGGTCTGCCCCCCTTTACTACTAATCTAGTATTTTTATAACTTAAATGGATGTTTTTATCTGTTTTAAAATAAAAGTTTATTATTATTATTAATCATATTTAAAACACTGTTAACATTTTTCAAGCTCATCAAGAAATTACCACCTTATAATATTATTCCAATGCCTGGATTTATTCATAAGCATAATTCCAGATCAAAGCACTATACCTGCATTAAGTATAGAAAAAAGATTTTGCAAAAATCATTAATACTGCTATTCAAACTTGGAACTAATTACCTAAAGGATTAAGGAACATTGAAAAATTGCAATCTTTTAAGAAGCACATTAATATTTTCCTTAAGCAAAAGTATATCTCAGGTAAAGCATGGTTAGGATACAAGTTCTACAATAATGATTATACAACATCTTGTTCTCGAAATCCTGATAGTAATTTATCTATCCATAGCCTGGTAGAATAATTGTATATAGAGCTTTATCTTATTGTATGTGTTTGTATGTATTTATGTATATTTGACAATGCTATTCAGATAAATTACTATTTTATAATTGTTAATATTTATTAGAAATTATAAATTAGAACTTATCTTTATTTCAGAATGAACCACATCAAACTGACTAAATTTCCAAACTATCATAAAAAGAGTTATTTGCAGCATTTCATGGATGTGATAGCTCTGGTGGGTCTTCCTTTCATTAGTTTTTTTGGTAATGGTTGGAGACTTGGGAAGTAGATAATGCAAATAGGAAGCAGAGACAATTTCTAGATTGATGATTTCATAATGTTTGAACCTGAGAATCATTGAATATGGTAGACAGTGGAGGTTACAGTGAGAATGCTAGTATTTCTTGAAGAATCTGTTTGGAAAAATAAACATAAATCTCCTATCAATATCTCTTTCAGGGGCTGGTAAACGTTCACAGAGACTTGTAGAGGCATAGTCACTTCTTCCAGGTACTAGATCTGATAGTAAATGGTCCTCATAGTAAATTCTCTTCAACAGCTTTTCATCTGACTTTCTCACAATTGTTTCAATAGATTCAAAGTTATCTGTATATCCCAGTCGCATTGCCTTCCACTGTAGTTTGTCTATGAGTTGCTGTAATGACTTCCTGCATCCTCCCTATACTGAGACCAAATAGGTTATGTTTGGCAATATCAACGCAGTGCAAAGTATCTTGAGCTCGCATAAGGAGTAACCTTGGGCCTTTAACTTATTTAGAAGGAACATTTTGCTTCTGCATTTTTGTAGAAGCCTTGAGACATGTTCTTAAAATGAGAAGGCATTATCAATGTACACTCCAAGAATTTTAATGGCTCAAAATTGTTTGTCAGATGGGTATTGTGTAGTAGTCAATGAGAGCTACCCTTAGAAAAATCATTTCAACCTTTTTTTCTTTGTTCATCAATAGGTTGTTGTTATTACACCAGTCTTTTACAGCACAGAGCACTTCTTGGGCCCTGTCTTGACCACGTGTTCCACCCAGTAGGATTGTAGCATCATCTGCGTATTTTACTAAAGAGACATCATCTCCGTTCAAAACAAGATCATCATATAATAAGTTGAATAAGATTGGCCCCAGAATAGAGCCTTGGGGTATACCAGCATTTGTGCTGAGAAATCGCAAATGTTGCCCATTGAAATCAACAAATTGTGTCCTGCCTAGAAGGAAGTTGCAAACTAGATTGACAACATATGGCGAGATATTCCATTTGTGAAGAGACTTAACCATCTGATCGCGCGGCACTTGGTCATTACTGAGATCAATTGCAATTACCCTGACGTAATCATACGATTTAATCATATCCTTTGCTTTATTGTTTATGTGCAAGAGAGCCATTTCTGTCATTGACGACTTTCTGAAACCGAATTGATTCTGCTTCAGTCTGCCATTGTAGGATTTGGAGATGACCTTGTCATATATCATTCTCTCTAAGTAGCTCGGCAGGATTGGCGTTACAGATACAGGTCTCAGATCAGTAACAGACTTCACTTTTGAGCATTTCGGAATAGGAATGACTCTGGATACTTTGAATGAATTCGGAAAACACCCTCTTACCAAAGACAAATTGTAAATGTGACACAAAGGCTCAGCTAGGTTGTGAGAATTCTGTCAAATGAGCCCATATGGAATCCTATCAACTATTCCTGGTGCATTTTTCTTTATTCTCTGTAAGCTGTGGTAAACTTCATGAATTGTAAAATTAGGAAGAATACTGCCATCTATGTAATCAGGGACCAGTGCAGTACATGTATCAATATGGGAAACTTGTGCGTGATGTTTCTTAATTTTATCCATGTGAGAGGAGTCACATGGTGAGACCACCTTCCACCATTGTTTTGATCCCACTTTATGTTTCGTTTTGGCAATATTATCAAGCATGGTTTTCCTGTTATCTGTAATAGAAACAAACATTGCTATAATCCAAGTTTGTTAAATTATTTGTAAATATTTCTTCATTTGTTTTTATTTTAATTTTTTCTATTTCTTTTCTTGACACTTTCAGAATTGTTATCAGTATTGTTTATTGTTCAAACAATTTCTGAATATAGACAGTTCTTCTATAAATATCTTGTTTAAATTGTTATTCTTTTATATATATATATACTTATACTGGTCTGCTGTATCATAGTAAATTGATTTTGCAAATACAGCAGACCAAAAATTTTTCAAGTCTAAGGTACAGCTGACCAAAATCCTGAAGTGGCCAAAAAATTTTTTTTTTGCAATTGATAAGTTTTTCTTTAAAAGAACACTGTTTTGACGAACCAGCCTAAATTCAAGAAAAAATATTTGTTTTTTACAAATTTTACAATTTTTAGTCATTTTCACATATATTGGTCAGTTGTTGCTTTTCATATATATTGGTTGGCTGTATCTAGGCATTCTTACTAATGTATTATATTAAAAAAAGAATAGTAAAGTTCAATTATTTATAGCTAAATATGTAATATTGTGTTATTATTGCTACTAACAGTGTATATACGAATGTAATATTTCATTTAATTCAGCCAAAGTACTACTTATAATTCTCTAATATTTACATGCAATATTATTATTAATATTAACAAATAATCATTCAAATATTTGTAATTGTTATAAATAATTTTAGAATGCCTGATAGTAATGCTGACTTATCAATTGATTCCTTAGATTGTTCATTTGAATGTGCTTTACTTAAACTGAACATAGATATTAATAAGGATGGTGATGAAGTATGTGATAGTGCTAATATGAAAAATTCATGTTCCAAGGTGAAAGGTAATTTCGAAAACCTTCATCCCGCAAAAATCAAAGACTAGAAAGTCAAACGTGTATTATTTGCCTAAAAATTACAAGAAAATATTTGATCATTTGACTTATTTGCATACGAGTTTGAGTTTTTTTCAAACAAAGAATTCAAGAAAGTATATGAATGCAGTAAATGCCTATTTAGATTTACTAATGCTTTTAGAGGTTGCAGTATTTGTAAATCTAAAAATTATATCACTAGAGTATTAAACCCCGCTTCAACAGAGCAACTCCCTGAATGTGTAAAGCCTTTCATGCATCAAGAAACAAAAAAACAAAGAATTAATAAAAGTGAATGCAGTAATTAACAATTTTTTCGAACATTTGGAATCTCATCTTACTTCTTCCAAAGTTGAAGAAACTTCAATCAAATGCACATTGAATGGCACACTTAGAGCCATTTTGAAAAGTTTTTTAATTGAAAGTCGCAATTTAAAAGAGACGAAGTTTTTCCCCCATTTTGTTAAAAAAATTAGAATGCTATACAATTTAAAATCCATTTCAATTATAAACTACTTGAGTGCTATTAAAAAGTTTATAAAATATATTCATTCTTTGAGAATTTTTGCTTAAATCAAGAACTATGGATGAATGTTATTGAAGATACTAAAGATCCCTTTCAAAAAGCTGCTGGGCGTGAATCAAATGCCAACAAACAGAAGAAGTTTGCTGAATTACCTAGTTTTAATGAGATATCAAATCTTCAAAAAGAAATGCTTAAATACTTGTCATCAAAGAAATAAATTTGGTATGATGATCAAATGGCCATCATTTATTTCTTAGTAATATCTGAACTTGTTGTTCGGCCTTTGCCATTATTAAGTTTAAAAGTTGATGACTACACATTTATGAAATTGGAACAGGCTACTCAGTAGTAATAATAAGGGAGGCGAGGTTCCACAAACTGACATTTTGACCTCTGCGATATCGAGGGGGTGTTTTTAGTGACTCAACAGTTGATTGACAGCTTACTAATGGGTTTTTAATGACTCACCTAATTGATACTTCACGCTAAGTGCTTTTAAGATCTCGCTAATTGATTTTATGAGAGATAGATTCAGCTCGCTAATGCATTTTTAATTAGCACATTCAGGCCTGCTTAAATGATTCACACCCAAATTTACTTTGATATAATTACACTTT
>CABFPE010000116.1:670679-683060 GCA_900660155.1 Hofstenia miamia | reverse complement strand
AGGTTAAAGAAATTTGGTGGTTTACTTTCATACTTAACTTTTGGGCAACTGAATTTTCCTAGATTAATAAAAGTTTTGTTTAATTTGTTGGAGATTTCATAATCATCAGTAATTATTTTTCCCCATGAATTTTTAATAGCATCAATAGAGTTTGATTTAGATTTCTTACTATTAGTGATCTCATGAATTAGCTTCCATTTTGATTTTTGATTTGGCAGACAAGCCATTTCTGATGTATTTGTTATACACTCTGCAGTTTTCAATGTTGGAGACATTTTTAACTTTTCATATGTAGCAGAATTACTATGAGCTTGAGAACTTTTAAAATTCCTAAATGCAATATTCTTTTTACAAATAAATTCTTTACAAATTTCGGTTAACCAAGGCTTATTTTGTAGAGATTTGATTGAGTTGCTTTTCAGAATTGAATTAATCATGATTTTCTTCTCTGGACAAAAAAAATTTCTAAAAAATTTGTCAACCTTGTAGTTGAATTTGTTGCAGAATATACAGGAAGACAATTTGCTGAAGAGAGTGCTGATTTAAAATTATTATGTTATTGGTAGTCTTTTCACGGGTTTTTATCCACTTAGTAAAATTCTTAGTAGAAGAATTACGTTTAGAAAATTCAAATGATCAGAAAAAGGACATTTTAATGAATAAATATTGTAACATGCATTATTTGATTCAGAAAGTACAATATAAGCAATTAGTGTGGTGCTCAATGAAGTAGTTCTAGTTGGAAATGTTTTATTAGTCAATTTTAAATTGAAAGTATTTAAGAGTAGGTCTTTCTTGGACTGTTCATTAGTGCTAAAAAAATTTAAGTTTCAGTCTCCAAGTAGCATTAAATCTTTATTTTCAGAACAAGCTAAAGATAATTCATCTTCTAATTACTCAATGAACAAATTAGTAAATTTCTTGTTAGGACAGTAAGCTACATTTAACACAGGGATTGTTAGATTTTAATCGTGATTAATCATAGGATGAAAATTTTTAATGATAGATTAATTGTAATCGCTGTTGCCAGGAGATTAATAATGGCGATTAATCATCGATTAATCTACTTCTGATTAAAAATATTCAAAATACAATATATCAATTGAAAAATATTCAAAATAGAAAATATCAACTATTATTGTTATTTGAGATTATTTCCTGAAGTCATTTTACTCAACATGTGCTTGTTAGGGTAAAGAAATATTTGGATCTCTAAGTTGAGGGGCAATAAACGATTTTGGTAATCAGAAAAAGCATAACCAGCTTTGCTGAACAGTCTCTCAACCTGATTAAAAGTTGGCGTGATAAAATCAAGGATCCTTATATATAGAATTAGGTGACATCCGACGTTTCCTAAGTGTGTTAGATGCCTAATTATCACACTCTTCTTCTATGTTCGGTGTTATAAGGGTTTCTTTTGTAAAACATATGACACAAGAATAGTGGCCATAGATAAGAGCAAACTGAAAATGACAACACGTAACTGAATGCCTAAGCATCAACTTAATTAGAATAATCTAGATTAATCGAGCATGCTGTTTACGATTAATCTAATCTACTTGACCATCATGATAGATTAATACATCCGATTAATCTCAATTAATCATGTTGACGAATAATCATGTTGGATACCTGATTTAACAACTGCTTTCTAAAATTCGAATTTCTGATTGGATTATTAATTCCTACCCATAGACTTTCGAAATTTGTCCCTAGATTACTCTTGATATCATTGCTTGGCTTAGGATTAAACGATTTCAGTGTTAGAAATAGAACACCTTCACTAGGGTCTTGACTATTTTGATACACTATAATTTGTGATCAGATTCCCATTCTTACCATGACTATAGCATTAGTTTGAAAGTTTGGGACAAATTGAAGTGATATTCAGCTGGTGCCATCGCAAGGTGTGAGTTAAACTGATTGCAAATCAAACTGGTCAAAAACATAAACAAAAATATTTTCTTATTATCTTTGACAATTTCATAATTTTGTTGATTCTTAATTATTTACTCATTTAGATGGAAACACAATAAACCTGCTGGAGCAATGTGTTACAAAAGAACTTTAAGGATTTCAAGTTTAATAAAATACAACTTCCTACAAATGTAGATGTGCTATGCAGATACAACTCCATCAGACATTGTAATCCTAAAATGCCTCAAAATGACATTGTGAACAATCTAGTGAAGGAAGTCACGGACATATGGAAGAAGACATATTTCACATTGCTTCATCAGACTAACATAAGCTGAAGTTGGAAAGTGTATTAGAAATCTAAGGTTAGTTCAAAAGAGCAAGCATAAAGTTATTAAACCTGAGCTGTTTGACTTGTCTAGTCCTGGTTTTGAAAAGGCACTAAAAAGAATCATTTTCTGAATAATGAGAGAAAAGCTAGAGAGTTAAAATTTCTTTTTGCTGAAAATGTAATCGTAAACTTTACATTGGAGAGAGAGAGAAACAGATGTTGAGGTTCATGAAGCAATATCAACAAAGCGAATTGCAAGAGACAACAACAAAGAGAGATTACAGACTGTTGAGACTATTAATGATGAAAAAGAGTGTTTTTCGAATGATTCAGGATCTGAATTTGAATACAAACATGACCATGAACTCATGCTAAAAAACAAAGATTTTCTACGAAAAAGGCAGCGGAATTAATAATAAATTCGCAGTCTTCACTAGCTACTGCACAAGAAGCATCCAAATATTTGCGAACACCACACCTTCAAAATCAGGCATTTACAAGTCCGTCATAAAAAAGAAAACTTTGTTAATTAATGATAAATTCATGGAACTTAAAAATCGCGATGGAATTGTTTTAAAATTTGATCTGAGTGAAGAAAAGCTGTATGGAAAAACAAGAGAGTTGATTGCAGTGTGTCTAGACTCAAATTTGGTGTTTCTTGATGAGATCGCTTCAAAGAAGGGGACAGATGTTGCAGATGCAGTTTACAACATAGTAATGCAAAATAATGTGAAAGTTGATAAGATTATTACTGATACAGAAGCGCCATAACTGGAGAAAAAATGGAGCTGTAACTCTTTTGTCTGTAAAACTTGGTTATACACCTACTTGGATTTTCTTTGTTAATCAATGTTTGGATTTAGCTTTGTGAAAAGTTATTCTATTTTGGTTTGATTCAAAGTCAAAGAGGCCTTTACTGAAGCACTTCAGTTTTGTAACAGTGGTGCATGAAAAATTCAACAAAGAGAATTGACTTCTTCTTCACCATATGCAACATTCGAACCCTTTATTGTTTTCTGGAGACACAAGGAAGCGAAGTGATTATTCTCTGTTGTTTAGCACATTGCAAGTCTTCAATGGAAATATTGAAAGCATTAGCATCAAGACGCTACCACCTTTACATGAAGCTTGATGAAATACATTAGCATTCTATGTTATTACTCAGTAAACATAGAACTGTCGTAATGACGTTGCTGAACAACATAATAACAGCACTAAAACGACATTACAAAACAACGTCTTTTCACAATAAAACACCAAACTATCAATAAAAATGCAGTTTTTAAAAAATTTATCTTCAAATTGTTATAATAGTAAATTTATTCTTATTTTTAAATATATTTTGGTAGACAGAATTATACACTGCCACTAATCCGCACTATAAACGACACTCAAACAATTCAACGCCTATTAAACCCCAATACACCACAAAAACGACGTCGTTACTTTAATGGCCTATTTAGCTGTACACAGAGCTCCTGACTAAAATGCTTATATTTCAATGACTGAAAGAATCAGGGTTGAAATTTGGCACATTTAGTATGACAGGTAAGGGCGATCATTTGACAAGCATTAGGTGAAAATGCATTGATCAGGGAAAACCAGGAAAAGGTAATTATGGGATCTCTAAGTACTATGGGAAGCATTGCACCTGTTTTTAGGAAATGCCTTAAATCTCCTCCATTATTGAAGATATCAACTTCAGACCACTTATATTCGTTTTCTACCCTAAAATTACTACTAGGGACGATTTATGAAAATAGGTTTCCCATGGACTACTATATTATTGGTCAATCAATGATATATTGTAAAGATTGGGCAATTTTATTGAAAACGTGCCCCTATCTCTGTCAATATTAATGATATCAATTTGAAACCTCCTAAAGTTAATATTTACTTCTAGAAACGTTTCATTATATAATATTTAGCATGGACTACTTTTCTATTAGTCAGTGAAACTGTAAATGATAGAATGCCAGAGAGGGTTAGCAATTTTAAGAAATTTCGTAAATTTCAATCAATTGTAGAGACATCAATTTCACACCACTTTTATTTGTTTTTATATTCAAAATTACTTCTGGAGATGATTTATGAAATGGGTTTCCATGGGCTACTATGTTTTTGCTCAATCACTTTTGACAAGAAACATTGGGCAATTCCATGATTATCTTTTGAAAATGGCCAATTGTTGTTTAATGAATTTCGGAGAATTTGTGTGTGGTTTAGGACGTTAATATTATAATTGATGTTTAAAATTGGGTTTTGGTATTTTGAAGTGCTGCTTTATGTGTTGCTATTTGAAACATTTTTTGACATTTTTTCAAGCTGTTAAATAGCTTTTGTGCTCTATTTTATAAGCTAATTAAAGTTAACCTGTTTAAGGGATAAATACTGGTAAAGTGGCGGCATCAATTAGAGTAGTTTTTGCTTGATTTTTTCTTGAGTATTAATGGAAATATCATGATTGGTTTTCTAGTGATAACCCAAATTTTCGATGCAACTTTCTATTGTAGTGTAGTGTCACGTTTTAGCTATATTAATGTTATTTGCCAAGTACTGGGCCTTTGTTTACTAATGTAGCCCTATTGAATTAAGGGGAAATGGTTTACAGACGCTTTTGTTATTATAAATAAACACCTATTTTTATTTGCTGTTATATTATGAAGTACAGTTGTTGCTTCACAGTTTTAGTGTAGTGTCACGTGTACTTTCAGATCATTTATTTTCGTTTGATATTCTGCAAATGCCGGTCTCTGTAGCTGAGAGAAATCACCAAAGTCGCCTAAAACAGAAACAAAACGAATCCAGAACTATACCATCAATGAAGAGCCGTCGTGATGAAGTGTTATCGAAACAATCAGAAAAAGAAGATAAATGACTTACCAATAGGAAGAAGGAAGGTAAAATTGCGTGAACTTCAGCTGAAAAAAGTGAATGAAATGTGAAAATATCGTAGCAAATCTAAAACAGAGAATGAATGCGTTAACTATCCATATAGGAGTGCATCTTAATTGGGAAGAGCAGTTGCAAAAGTTCAGAAGTACTTACCTGTGTCACCTTGAAAAAAGAAAAATTGTTATTTCAAAAATTTCGGCAATTTAACAAAAACTTGCATATATCTCTGTGAATAATTATCAGATTGCTCTCGCTCCCATTTTATATGCTTTCTTGTTAAAATTTAGTTCTAGAAAGATTTTAATAGCAAGAATTTTGTAAGAACTACTGTTTTTAGTCAATATCTTTTATGATACCACAATGCTAACAGTAGTCCGACTTTTTAAGAAATGGTATATATCTCCGTAAATATTATGTTTATCGATTTCGGACCACTTTCAATCGTTTTTAAAGTGATATTTGGGTCCAGAACAATGTTATTAAACAATATTTGATTAAGACTACTGCGATTTTGAACTATGGACTCCCTGAATCTATATTTTAAAAAATTGAGCAATTTTTTTAAAAAATGAATCAAATCTCAGTTGATACAGAAGATTTAGGCTAACATATATATTAGATTCCTAAAAAAACAGTGTAAAAGAATCATTAAAAATGCTGAAATACCATTTAGTAAAAAATAGGACTAGGGTGTAAATGGAGCTCTGATAATTTTTAATGTTATTATTATTTCATTTCTTCTCACAGCTTCATGCTGGTGTCCCTATCAGCTTGGGGAACTCACCAGTTCCCAGGGAAGCTGAGATCTTTCTTCAGGACTCTAGCTGTTCCTAATAATGCTGCCTTTTTAGCTGCTGCACTTCCGCACTTTGGTATCCCAACTCCTCCAAGTAGCACTTATGCTTCTTACTACCTGCTCCTAGTGCTGCTACAAGTACTGGGACTACTTCAGCTTTCTTTACCTTCAATAGCCTTTCTATTTCCTGTGCCAACTCCCTGTATAAATGTCCTTGCTTTCTACATTCCTGTCCTTTGGTCCTGCTAAGTCTATCACTGTTTCTAATCTTTCCTCTTTGTCTACCACTACTATGTCTGGCCTTTATGCTTCTATAACCTTGCTTGTCTGGATGTTGAAGTCAAACAGTATCTTAACCTTATCATTCTCTATGACTCATAGTGGCTTGTGCTCATATCACTTGTCTCCTGCATCTAACCCATGCTGCCTGCTCAAACTTCCCACCTGGTCATGCCTGAACTTATACTCATTCTGTGCAAACTTCTCACACCCTGCTATCAGAAGATCTACTATCTCCACTTCTTTCTTACATAGCTTACACTTATAACTTAATTCCAACCTTCTGTGTACATGATTCTTCATCGAGTTTGTTCTTAATGCTTGCTCCTGTGCAGCCATTATTAGTGTTTCTGTTGCTCTCTTTAGTCTCCCTCTTTGCCACTTGTTGCTCTTTTCTTTGTCACAGGTTTTTGTAGTCCTCCAGTGCTCTCCATGCATTACTTTCTACCTATACCTTGTTTGTCTCTCTGCTTCTGATCTTCTCTGGTATGATTTCTTTCCATCAGCTTCTGTTCTTATCTTCCTTAACTCCATAGTGACCTCCAGTAGGGAAACTTTAGGTTGCTTTTCTACATATTCCTTTAATAATAATAATAATGAATGACTTTATTTAGCTGCTGAAGGCGTACATAACAAAAAAAATAAAAACAAGTCCAGTTTTATGGCAGTGAGGACAGTTACATGAGATGAAATAGGAGCAAATGGAAGAGTAGACAAAGTTGGAGAAGAGCTCAGGAAAGAGGAAAGCCATCAAAGATTTCTTGAAGCTTGGTAGCAGGGAAAAGAAATCAATCACTGTTGGATTGTTGAGAGTCAAGATGTAATTAGCAGCAGTACAAGCATGATTGAAAAATGAGTGATGTTTCTTCATACTACAAATGGAGAAGGTGACAACATCATCAGAGCAAGTGCAGCAGGAATTAGAGAAACATAATGAAATCAAAAGGATCAAGATCCAATTTGTGAGTCATTAGTTGATTGAACAGGAGTAGATCACAGGCATGAAAGTAGGTTGGCAGCAGGAGAGTGGAGAATTTGAGCAAAGCCTCTTTATAGGCTAAAGGGGAAATCCATTTGAAAGCGCCTTTCTGGAAATGTTCCATGGAGAGGAACAAAGCATGAGAAGGCCAACAACAAGGAGATGCATAGAGAAGAATGGCGTGAGAAATGGACTTGAACAAAGAGAGTTTCACAGAGGATGAGGTATTAAAAGGAACACTACAGAAAAGGACAAATAGCAAGGAATTAGCTTTGCAGAGACACAAGGACACATGTCCACTCCAATTTAAGTTTGCAGCAAGTTGAACTCCAAGATGAGTGTGATGAGGCTCAAAGTTCACAGGTAGAGGGAAATCAGAAGGGGGAGCCACAGAAAAGGAAATACCACATGTCTTGGTAGTGGTAAAATCAAGATGGTTGACAGAGGACCAAGTAGACAAGTGCTCAAGATCAGAAGAAATGTTAGAAGCAAAAGACCAACCAAAAAAAAATCACAGTGTCAGCAATATACAATAGGTAAGACAAGCTGAGAACAGAATTAGGGAGGTCGTTAATGGCAACGAGGAAAAAAAGAACAGCAAACACTGAGCCTTGAGGGGCACCACTAGTAACGGAGACAGGAGAAGAGATAGACAAGCTGATTTTGACACACTGGTGGCAATTGGTCAGGTAAGACTGGAACAGTTTGATGAAATCCACATCAAAAGAATGGAATGAGAGAGGCAATCAAACAGAATGAGGGAGGTTCATGAAATAGATGACAGTCGATTAATCGAACCACATCTATTTCTATGATGTACAATGAATACACAGACAATAGTGCAAATTTGAATATTCTAAAATACTTTCAATTATTTGTATGATATATTGTATCAAGGTTGAATAGATCACAAACTCTTTAAATATTTAAAAAATCAATTGTATTAGTATTTAACAGTAACTAACAAGCAGTTAAACTTCATATCATCAACGATTAAAGCTATAAAAACATTATATATATAATATATATTAATAAATAATAATTCATTTAACAACGTAAATTTTTCAACGCATTATACGTATTTTCTTGCAACGCCTATTTCAAGCATAACTAAAATCGGAATTGCGAAAATGTTTAATTTTACAAAACGCAATTTTCCAGGAGGTTGCACAGAAATAGAAGGTGATGTTAAAGAATAACTGTGCTATGAAGCCAAACGACTGGAATATGAGATAATGATGGTCCATGATTTGCAGCACTGTAAATAAAAAACGCAAATATATTAGCTCAATATTGTGTTGGCCACATGCATTCATGTCCTATTTCAGTAGCTGTATCATATTTATGTTCTCGCAAATTTCAATGAGGCCATTTTTTAATAAAAAAACAACTCTAAACTGAGGGCATAAACCAGAATGATACCATAATGATCTGTTGAACATTGAACATTATATATTTCCTAAAAAAAAATAATGCATCAAATCAATACATTTATCAAGTCTAAATTTTTTAGTTCGCGTGAAATTACTTTCAACTCTAAATAGATGTAAACAGAATTAGGATTTATCTACTAACAATGCATTGATTTCGGAGTAAAATTCTGTTTTAGGATAATTGTAGGTAAGCACCAATGTCAACACTTTGAAAAAATTTATTTCTTAAGCACCTAAGATTTTAAATTCTGCTTATGAGCATTATAACTTTGTAATAAGATTAAATACTTGTTTACAGTATATTAAGGTACATAGATTCTAAAGCATAGCGAAATAACTTGCCGATTTATTAATTGAAATCATAAAAACTTTAAATAGATTGTTTCTAAAAAGGACTAAACCTTGAACAAAAATGAATAAAACTTTTTAAGTTTCACATACGCCCCAATGACTGTAACACTTGTCCCTTAATGAATATTCTATTTACGACATTTTTAATTTTATTGACTATTTGAAGTTTACCTAAGAGTTGCTATAAGTCAAATAGTACCAGCTCATTTGTGCAATTTGTAGTCTGTATCTGTATGTGTATTTTAATTTTAAGTACCGTATTTACCCGTGTATAAGCCGCATCTGTAGATAAGCCGCACCCTGAGTTTGGGAGAAGATTTTTAGGAAAAAAAGTTTCTAGAGCAAAATAAAAATTCACAATCACTGAATCAATGAAACCTATTTATTTACATTATTCAGATATTTCTTACAACTTTGAAGTAAAAAAAGCTGCAATTCCACTATTTATAGCCTATCTTAATACATTAAGTAAAACTATAAGCCTATATTGATCTTGTAAATTGTACTTAAAAGATTCTGATATAAATTGCTCTTGATATTTGAATGCATTTTATTTATAATCTAATAATACATTCTAATACTTTAGTATTGTTTTAGTTTTAATAAATTAATTGTTTGTCTTTTAAACAGGATATTACTTTACTTTAATGTATATTACATCAAGATTCCATACTTTAGTTTGCAATATATGTGCAAACTAGGTATTTGCACAAGATGTTTTTCAATGGTTTCTGTAGATAAGCCGCACCTCCGCTTTGGGAGCAATTTTTTGTGGAAAAAGGTGCGGCTTATACACGGGTAAATACGGTAATTGCCGCCAAAACAGTTCATTAAGGTGTAATCTAAGATGCCTGTTACATTTAAACAACAATTTATAGATTTTTGTGAAGTGCCGGACTCGTGTTTGAATTTCTTAAACTTCGTGCAGTGCTCGTGGCGAAAAATCAAGGCAAGGTTCCAACACAGATTGCGGGCAAATTCAATGTAGCGAATTCATTTGGATTTAGCGTGCTGTACAAAATTTGAATTGCAATTGATTGTATATGTCGAGGGAATGAATAAATAATATGGATGTGTAATGAATACACGCTTTAGAAATGAATTGAATTATTGAAAATAGGAGGAAATAATAGAAAGGAAATTCATTGATCGAAAAAGTGTAGTGTAACAAATGACTCAATAGGAAAAGCGCGGGATCAACACTACAGCAAAGACGGTGGGAAAATATAGTGAGTTTGGCCATGGGGAAATAAATACATGAAATAGTGACATGACACTTTTAGAGGAGCAATAAATCGAAAGTCATGCAAATTTACTTCTCCTATTTGATTAGAACTATAAATTGATTCTTTCGTATCGATTTCCATGTTCAATGAAGCAAATGCATTAGTGTTAAGAAATGAATTGTAGACAATAGCTACAAATGCAAAATGATACTATATAAACTCCAGTGGGACAAAAAGTTCATATCCGGCAAAGTCCATAATGATTCATTTAATAAGGTCTACGTCATTTACAACACTATTACTTGAAATAAATCCGTTCTGATTTTGAAACAATCTTGGAAAAAGCCAAGGGTGCCATTAAGTTAAATATTTTGTATATGGATTTTTAAGGAAGATTAAAAGTGATTTGAAAATTACACATAGCAAGAATCAATTGCCATTAAATGCATTATTTATATAATGGAATTGCTTCCGCAAAAGATCCCTTTAAATATAAAACAGCTGCTATTTCCAACGCATGTAAGTCGTATAAATCTAGAGTACAATCTATGCGGCAGTACGACAGAACTAAAATCATGCGTTGAATTAAAAGAATAAATTCCTCAAATTTTTTTAAAGAAAAGAACTTATACCAGCTGTATATTTTTAATCGAATGCAACAACGAAAAGTGTTCGTTTTTATTCTGTTATTTGGTGCCAAACGTCTCATTCGTTTGTTAGTACAGGCTGATAATGGATAATTTGTAATAGTTACTTTGCTTAATGGAGAGAAAATCATTTATATGCTTTAAGCAAGTATACAAATGAAAGGATGAGCGATGAGCAGGAAGCAGCAGAGATGGAAGCGATACCCTCAATTCGTGACCATGTCCGGTTCGGTTCCGATCATCCCTTGACCGGTCCGGTTCCCAGGTTACACTCATGTGGGTACCGGCTTTGACCAGCCCTGACATAATAGCTTTACATGGTTTCACTGTATTTATACGTTCAATTTTTTTGACCGGTTGTTTCCTGTCCGTTTTGTGCATTACACAATGCATTTATACAGTTGAAAGCATGTGCACTGAACGCATACGCGTTTCAGTTATTGCATTAACCCTAAATATCTCAGTTCACTTAAAGGCATAAACCAAAAAATGAAGACTAATCACCCAATGCTTTTAATACCGCAAATTTCAATAACGTGTTTTGTTTGAATATTGGTAATATGTAAATAATTATTCCATGATAGATTTTAGTAATTAATAGCACGCTGTAATTACTTCCAAATATCGATGGTGATGATTTTGCATCTGAATTTTTAGCCTAATAAATAAGCAGGGACTAACGCCCGTGATGATGCGGAAATTAAAATAATCCTGTCAAGTTAAAAATCCGCCATCTGTAGTTAGTTAAGCGGGACACTTACTCTGAAAATATAATCTTATAGGGCATCTTTACTAACAGTTTCTATAAGTTCTAAATCATTACTATTAAGATTCATTTGCAATATATAACGGTGAAAGTTAAATGGAGATTTACCCTTAAATATGGTGTGTGGTGTTATTGTTTAGATACTTAGATCCTTAGAGCTCTGATTTACAGAATTTATACCAATTTAATCAACATTCAATGTTCAATGGCAATATTACGTCATGAAATTGTATTGATTAAAAAAGACTACTTGACCGTTTGACCCACGTTAATGAAGTGTACATTTGATCTACCTACTATTTCGCACAACTGTAATGAACGTAATTGTCACGAGCTTTTGCAGCTTGAGATTTGAGAAACTCCATCCTGGAGACACATCTCAAAGTGACCGGTTTTGAACGCTGAAGTGAAGTTAAAGGTGACTGGATCCGGTGGTCAGTACCGACCGACTTCAATCTCTGGGAAGCAGGCTTGAGTAAGGATTCCCTCACGAAATGACATATGGGTTGTGGCTATATTTTTCCTTGTGGGGATTTTTGTGACAAATTGTGATTCTTGTTATATGGAGTATGTGGTGTAGCTATGTGCGCTGCGGTGAGGAAAAAAGTGGCTCTACTGCAAGTCTGACAGGAATACTACAAAAAGATTTTGAGAAACAATGTCATAAAACAATCCACAATCCTGTTATTTCTAACTAACATTTAAGACTTATAAATCCACATCAAATAAGGTTGACATTGTTATTATAACATTAAACTGCA
>CABFPE010000116.1:645642-669679 GCA_900660155.1 Hofstenia miamia | reverse complement strand
TAGTTGATTGAACAGGAGTAGATCACAGGCATGAAAGTAGGTTGGCAGCAGGAGAGTGGAGAATTTGAGCAAAGCCTCTTTATAGGCTAAAGGGGAAATCCATTTGAAAGCGCCTTTCTGGAAATGTTCCATGGAGAGGAACAAAGCATGAGAAGGCCAACAACAAGGAGATGCATAGAGAAGAATGGCGTGAGAAATGGACTTGAACAAAGAGAGTTTCACAGAGGATGAGGTATTAAAAGGAACACTACAGAAAAGGACAAATAGCAAGGAATTAGCTTTGCAGAGACACAAGGACACATGTCCACTCCAATTTAAGTTTGCAGCAAGTTGAACTCCAAAATGAGTGTGATGAGGCTCAAAGTTCACAGGTAGAGGTAAATCAGAAGGGGAGCCACAGAAAAGGAAATACCACATGTCTTGGTAGTGGTAAAATCAAGATGGTTGACAGAGGACCAAGTAGACAAGTGCTCAAGATCAGAAGAAATGTTAGAAGCAAAAGACCAACCAAAAAAAAATCACAGTGTCAGCAATATACAATAGGTAAGACAAGTTGAGAACAGAATTAGGGAGGTCGTTAATGGCAACAAGGAAAAAAAGAACAGCAAACACAGAGCCTTGAGGGGCACCACTGGTAATGGAGACAGGAGAAGAGATAGACAAGCTGATTTTGACACACTGGTGGCAATTGGTCAGGTAACACTGGAACAGTTTGATGAAATCCACATCAAAACCAAATAAACATAACTTGTCAAGCAGAATGGAATGAGGGAGGCAATCAAACAATTTTGAGTTGTCAAGAAAGATAAATCAACCAGGATCATTACTATCAGAGTGAAAGTATCAGTTTTTGATCGGAGTGACCACGTTAGTAATCATAGAGTGACAAGGAAAGTTGCCATGCTAAGAAGAAGAGATGAGGCGACGAATTTTTGAGAATACATAATGAAAAACAAAGCGTTCAAAGATGATAGACTGTCAAGGTAGAATAGCTATTGGGCGGTAGGACGTGACATGTGAGGAGGGAAGCTGATTAGATTTTAACAGCAGAGAAATCCAAGATGTCTTCCAATGGGTGGGATAGAGCTTAGAGGAGCAAATGAAATAGTAAAATGCTTTAAATGGATAGAAAGCATGGAGGAGGTTTCATGAATTAAAAAGGAAGGGACACTGTCAGGATAACAAAGACCAGACAACTTGCAAGATTTAAGCATGAGAGAAATACCATGGTTGCTACAGTCAATATCACAAAGTCGGATTAGTGGGGAGGCTGCAGGCAGACCAGGACACTTGGAGACAGGTGCAGAGAAGTTAGAGGCAAAATATGCATTGAACAGATCAGCTTTCTCCAGGCCAGAGTGAGCAGAAAAAGATTCCATCTCAAATTGGGGAGCTCAGGCTTGAAATGAAGAGAATGCAGGAAGGAATAAGAGTCTTGAAGAGAACTGGACAAGAAGCTGGACAGAAAAGAGACTTTGTCAAGTTCCTTAAAATTGATAACATCTTCTGTCAGAGAAGCAGTAGTACCAGAATGGCGTTTGTAAGACTCCAATTTATTCAAGGAGTGCACAGTAAGGTACAAAAATAGAAAGGAGGAGAAGCACGCTTTTTCCACCAACAAGGAACATAAGAAGAAATAACTTGAAAGAAAGTGAACCAATTGTCAACTGAGAAGGAATCACTAAAAACAGTGAGCAAAGATGAGAAAGCAGCATTAAGTGACAGAAAGTCACTGTTAAATTGAGCATATTGTGGAGCAGCCAGATTAGCAGATGGAGAAGTAGAGCTGACAGACAGATTGAAGCAGATGAATGAATGATCTGACAGCATAGCAGGAACAGGGATTACAGATATGTCAAATATGTAATCAGGGTGAGAGCACAGAACCAAATCAAGCAGGGAGGAGCTGGAAGTAGGAGATAATACAAGTTGTTCAAGAGAATAGCAGGCAAAAGCATCTAAAACTGCAGACTCATAAGTGTCAGTAGAGTCAAACACATTCCAGCAGACATTAGGAAGATTGAAGTCACCACAAACAAGAAAATGAGGAAGAATGGAAAAGCCAAGGTGATGAGAGAGGGAGGTAGACTGGTCATGAAAAGAATTGAACATAGATGATAAATCAGCAATGAGAATGGAAAAGGCACCTCTTGAAGGAGGTTTGTAAATGCAGAGCAGAGAAACAATGTGGTAACTGAGAACAACAGCACAGCCACAACAGAAATTGAGGGATAATTAATTGAATGAGATGGGATGGATGTCAAGGTTAGGAAGACGTGAGGCAATGAGAACACCTCCAAGGCAACCAATGGATTGATCCATACAAGAAAGAACTTTAAGTGTAGATTTGGGAAAAACAACACTGTCAGCAACAGCAGGATGAAGCCAGGTTTCAGTGATGAAAATGACGTCAAAAGGAGATTGTAAGAAGAAATTGTAAGAAGGGAAATGATGGTCCAAAGATACAAGACTGTGGGCATTGGCAAGCAATAAGGAAAAGCCAGATTTACAGGGATGAGGAAGATCAGAGTGAGATATTCAGTCATGGTAAGGCACATTACAGCAGCAGGATGAAGGCCAAAACATTTGCACTCATCATCAGAGAAGCAGTAATAACGAATCAGGATGCCTTCAGACCACACAACAAGATTCAAGTGTTCAACATGGAAGGATGCAAATGGAGAGTCAGGACGTGGAGGAATGGAAATGACATCATCAAATTGTAGAGAGGAGAAATGAAGGTGGTCAGCAACATCTGAGGTAGATACAGAGACAGCAAAATGGCAAAATAGATATGAGCTTTGTGGGGAGGCAGCAGAAGTGAACTAATTGGAACAGCAGGGAGACGGCAAGAAGCACATGAATAACAACTGGATGAGGACGATTACAGTTAGTAGATGAAGGGATAGACTGCTTAGGAGGATGTAGGAGGAGCAAGCTCAGGTGTGAAATTCTGAGCAGAATGATTGGGGAGAGATGAGACAGAACATGAGGCAGCAGCACAGTAGGAGAACATTTGAGATTGTAGTGTGGAAACATCAGAGGAAAGCTTGGCAAGGGATACAGACAAGGATGATATGGCCCCAGGGCCATCATTGGAGGACAGAGTCGATATAGAGAGAGCAGTGAATGCTTGGTGCAACAACAAAATGATGGCGTCTTTCTTCAGACCACCAAAAGTGGAGGTAAACAGGGCATTGCTCAAATTTTTGAGGTTGGACAGCAAAATTGGAGGCATAACTGAAATCTAATTAATCTGTGTAATAGTGCTTCTGTTTCCACAACTTCCTCTACACTTAGCAGTCCTTTCCCCCCTCTATGCTTTGATATGTACAACCTATCCACATCTTCATTTAAGTTGAAAGCCCTCTCTGCTGCTAGTACCTTCCTTGTCTCCCTGTCTAGCTCCCTCATCTCATTCTTGTTCCACCTAACTATTCCTGCTGAGTATCTCAACACTGGTATTGCCCACATATTTATTGCCTTTATGCTGTTCTGCCCATTCAGTTTGGACTTCTGTAGTACTTTCCTTACTCTGCTCTTGTAACCTCCTCTTAACCTGGTGCTCATTTCCTCATGATCTGTTCTATCTTTCTCTATCACCCCTAAGTAATTGTACCCATTCTTGACTTCCTCAATTTTATCCCCTCTGCTCATCCTCAAACCATCTCCATCTATACACTTGCCTCTAGTCATTTTCAATGTCGCACACTTTCCTACTGCAAACTCCAACTCAGACCCTCTACTCACTATCTCCAATGTTACCACTTGCTCTGCAACATCTTTGAATTAGCATACACCTTCAAGTCATCTATGTATCATAGGTCACTCACTGTTATACCATTTTTCTCCCGTTTTTACCCTATGACTGTCTCCTTTAACTTGTCTGTGATAGGGATTAAGCTAACTACAACCGGAGTTATGCTAAGCTGTCTCCCTGAAATATGCACCACCTAAACCTCAGCCTATGCCCATCTATCTCAGTCTGCCACTTTCCCATCTCCCTCTGTAGAAACTCCACCCATTTCCGTGAAACTCCATTGGCCTCTAGCATTCTCTGTATACACTTATATGCTATACTATCATATGCCTTCCTGTAGTCTATTCATGCCATTGCTAAGTTTTTCTTCCTTCTAAAATTCTCCACCACTGCCTGATATATTAACAACTGATCTTTACATCCTCTACTCTTTGTCCTACCTCCCTTCTTCTTTTCTGGAATGAACCTGTTCTGTTCTAAGTAACATGTCAACCTGCTCGAAATTACTGAAGTTAGCAATTTCCAATCTGCTTTGGAGTGCAGATACACTTTCATCTTTCATTCTTTCATGTGTTAATACATAAGCCTTGGTATATTATTTTGATTGGCTTAGGTAAAAGTCTGTGTAGTTTAACATTTCATAAAAAGCTGCCTGTTTAATTAATTTTTCATTTATATTATTTTAAGGGGACAGACTTACGAGTTTAAACAGTATATATGTGCTTATAATAATTAGCAGAAATTTGAAATAAGTTAGCATAAAGTGATGGAACTAAATTGTTATTGACTAAATCTACCCTTAATATTTTCTCAACATGTAAATGTCCATCATCTCCAACTTGATGCTTAACAAAAAATACTGCATCATCGAAATTGAGAAACATATAGTTTGTACAGATCTGGACAAAAGTATTGAGACACCTATTAAATTTTTCATTTTGGTTATTATCTCAACATTAGATTACAATCAGGTAATGAAATTCAAATGTTTTTTTTAGGAACACTATAAAGTACGTCATAGTAATAATTAGGAAAAATTCTGTATTTATTCAGTATTTAATCAAACATAAACTAGGAGCAGCCAAAAATAATATTGGACAAAAGAATTCGGACAGCGCCCTTAAAATTTAAAGTTATAAAAAATATGTAATAAACAACAAAAAAGTGTTCAATAATAAGAAGCAATTGTTAATGACTAAAGTTCTAAGTTCATAAATATCAGTTAGCCCATCCATTCTGGCAAATTACCTCATTAACTCGATTAGGCATAGAAGAAAAAAGTCCTGGGGTATTGGCAACAAATTTTCATGCAAGATTTACACATAATTAATCAAATGCATGTTTCCACCAACTTTAACAATCTTGCGCATACCCCTGGCAGAAAAACATCCCCATACCATTATTCAATTATCACATCTTTTAAACGTTGAGGTTGTGTATTTGCAGTGAACTTTCTTTGATGGCCCAGACAGCCTTCTGATGTACTCTTGGCGCCTAGGATGGAGCTCTATTTTGCTCTCATCAGATAATGTTACCCTACTACAATCCTGTGTTGTATTGTTTTTTACTTCATGCACCTATCTGAGCTGATTTTTACTTTGCATTTCTGTAATGTATGGTTTTTTGATGGCAATTCTACCCATAAATTGATATTGTACAAGAATTCCTCTTACAGGAGGGTTGCTGAGGTGTTCACCTGCGCACCACTCACGACTAAGCTGCCTAGAAGTCTTCCGGGGATCCACCTTTGATAAAGATATTAGTGCCTAATTATCTCTATAGGTAGATTTTCTAGGACGCCCTGCCTTTTTAAGCACCAAAATTCTTCCATCTCTCTGAAATTTTCAATGTAATGCGCCCAAAAGTACTTTCTGGAACATCGGTTATCCGACTAATGCCGGCTATGCTTAGCCCCTCCTTATGTTTCAAAATGATTAATTTTCTGATTGATTCAGGAATGTAACCAGGCATTACTTTAGAGGTTAGTGAAATGAATGTGTTTGCCAAAAAAAAACTGAAAATGAATTTGAAAAGTACTCTGAAGTTGAAGTAAACACAATTTTAAAGTGCTGTCTCAATACTTTTGTCCAACCATGAGAAAGTTCTGGTTGCGGCACATCAAAAGAAGAAACTTTAAATCATAATTGCATTGTTTTCAAATTGTTTTCTAGAAGTGACATGGGATTGTTTTTTATTATCTAACATCACTAATTGATTATTGTAAACAACCAATTCACTTAGTAAGTTTAATCATTAAAATATAACTGTCTCAATACTTTTGTCCAGATCTGTAGCTTAATGTTTTTTTAAGTCTTTGTAGCCTAGGTAATCATCTATTGCAAATTGATTAAGCAATTCGTTATCAAAAAGTACTCTTTGTTATTTGGGAGATTCCCTTTGAAATTGGGAAGTATTAGAAATATACTTTGGATAGCTTGGAAATAATACGGGTACAGCAGTTTTCTTTAGCTGAGGATTCCTTAGTTTTCTTCTTCCCATTCTTTTAGGTTCAGAGAATAATACGAAGTCTGTTTCCAAAAAATGGCTTCTGCAAACAGCAATATTTGGTGTAGGATAAAAATCCTGTATTTTTATATTTTGTAGCCACTTTTGTTGAACATTCTCATATTTAGGAAATCGATATACAGGGATATATGCTGATCCCTTGCAGTTAGCATTGCAGTTCACAGCAGCACACGTTTGAGGCATTTAAACAGAAGGGAACGATGTTACAAACGACAATTAATCCTTTGTATCAACTAGCGAGCACAGATTGGAGCAAATTACCCGCACTTGTGTAAATACTATTTTCAGCAACGCGGCCTTGCTGAAGAGTGGCTGTGATCTACTTTACATGTTACTTTTGTACAGATCTCATTGTACATGGCCCAGGAAACATTCCGTTATTGGTCCATTAATTGACCATTATTGGCCATTGGTGGTAAATGTCCGCGGCCCAACAATGTTTGCCACCCATAATCCATTACTGGGCCAATAATGGGCCATTGGTGGCAAACAGTAGGTTTTTGATACTATAGCATTAACTTTCACATGTATAACAATTTTATGTTGTTAAGTAGTCAAACATCACTGTTTAAACAAACACAAGCCAAACAAAGGACAGAAGGATGTTTTTGAGATCCTGTTATGCATATTTAATACTAACATTTGTTAGAAATTTGAAAGAATGTTCTGTTTATAAATGATAACAATAAGCATAAAAATCTGTCAAGTTTAACAAAAATTTTAAAATTTGAAAATTAAGTACAATTTTAAAATATTACTATATTAAGTCGTGAAAAATCTCTTCTTGTCAAGGGTAGCTTTTTGATATAACTGTTAATTTCAAAGTGTCCAAATATTCAGGAATAAATTATTTTTAAAATATGTTTAACAGGTATATCATAATTTTCTACAATTTAAAAATTTTAAAAAATCTTTCCGCATTTTCTTTTATTATATTAAAAAGAACTAGGAATCAAAATAATGAAGTGAGTTTTATTGAAAGCATCTGCTCAGTGATTATTGATTACTAAGTTTGCTGCTGATGCCGCTAATGGTCCACCAATGGGCCACTGATGGCATCAGTGGTCACAAATATTGCATGTTTCCCACCAGCAGTTTACTGATTATGGTCAATGTTATATTAGGAATAGTAATTCGCAACTTGGTATAATTTGATTGAGTTAAGGATACATTAGAATTGTGTATAGCATATTATCCTTAAGATAACCTTTTGTAACACCTTGCTACAAAACATTGAATTCATTATAAAATGCTCACTGAAACAAAAGCTGGCATACTAAATTTCGCTATCAAATACGAAAGGTTAAGTAAATTCATTTGTTATGAAAATTTCATTTGATCTGTAATAATTGTAAATTTTTATAATTCATATTTGTTCGCTAGATAGCAGATTGATCCAGCAATGCCATTAATGGGCCATTAATGGCTATAAGAAACTGATAATACTTTTTTGAAAATTGAAATCAAACTTTAATGTAATGATTATGTTATATGCAATAATATAATAATTTCTTTGTAAAATCGTGGAATTATAAGATTGTTAAAACTTTTTGTTTTGTTGGTTATGGTTGGCAAATGAATGGCAAATGAGTGCCCATTGTTGGCTAGGGGTGCCAGCAGTGAGCCTTTATTGGACCGAAAATGGTTGTTTCTTGGATATGAAAACGAAATAATTTTATTTGTAATATGTTATCAATAAAAATCCCATACTATGCTTGTCATTTTGCAAAAAAAATAAGATGACTTTTCAAGAAATGTGACTTATTATGTTGTTTGTAAAAACTGCGACAATTTTGCTACGATTGGTACAGTAAACGTGAAGAGATGAAATTTTTGCATATAGAAAAGAATCAAATTTCATATGATTTTGGAAATATTTTATTTAACCAGTATGTAATGCGTATAGAAAATTGATTACATTTTAATCAATAGTTTATAGATTGCAACTTAATTTTATCAACAAAACAAAATATATTCCAAGAGCAGATTGTCAATGTACACAATTACATCATAGCTATGCCATATAAGCTTGTTAAGGTCAAAAGATCATTGTAGAACGGCCTTGTCATATGTATTACTACTGATGTATGGTACAAAATTTCCCACTTTTTTATTTATTGGAGAAGTATGAGTACCTTAAAATTACTGGGCAGTCAGTATCATATCAAAATACACTTAATTAGATTATATACATGATTCAACAGTTTGGCAGATCCAAGTTTTTTATTACATGCAGTAAATCAAATTTAGAAATTAGATCAAAACTAAATATAGCATTTGTTTTACAAGTTATGTTGTATTAAATTTCTTCTCACTAGTCATTAATTTAATAGAAAATTTACGTGTTTTCAAATGCTGTGTTATGCTATATATATACACATATATACAAATATATATACAAATATATACACATATATACACATATATATATATATATATATATATACACATATATATATATATATACACATATATATACACATACACATATATACACATACACATATATACACATACATACATACATGCATACCCGCAAACACATGTTTTTACTTCTTTGGAGGTTGATGATAATAGGTGTCGGGTCACGCTTCTTCTGAATTTCAGCTGGTCCATGGGAAATTCACTTCCATTCGCGGCTTGGTAAATCAGATACGAATATGAGAGGAAGGTTTCCAGGATCCAAGTCACAATGCTCCAATACCATTTTTTGCCTTTGATGGTGATGTGGTATTTTTGAACACGTCCATCAAGAGTATCGACTCCGCCAATGAAGTTGTTGTAGCAATGCATCAATTTCGGCATTGGCACTTCCACCTTCTTCAAACATGACCGGCTGTATCTTTAGTGGAGCACTGCGACTGAACTGAGTCGAAATTGGACAGCAATGTTACTTTGCTGTTATCTTTCAAAGACACTCCAGCTATTCCACCAGCAGACATGAATTCAAAATTTCCAAGATTTTCTAGTTTCTTCATCTCAATTGGGCACTTTTTGGTACGATTTTTCTGAACAGTTCCAGTGGCTTTCTCGTTTCTGTTTTTCAAGTAAGTCATGACATCAAAAGAAGTGAAGAAATTGTCGAAGAAAACTTCCACATCTTGTTTCCCATATGCGCAACTGTTTTTTAGTCGCTCATCGACAACTCTCAAGCCAAATGGAATGTCGCACTTCTCAGATGTTCCTTGGTAAATGTTGAAGTCGATCAAAAAGCCATCAGAGCTGCATAAACACCATGCCTTATATCCAAAACGGAATGTTGTATTCCTGATAAATTGTTTCAGTGAGTGACGTCTGAAATATCGAATCATAGATTCATCAATGGAAAGTTTTTCGTTGGATTTCAGAGATACTTGATGGGATAGTTGGTTCACTAAGTCAATGAGAGGTCTTACATTGAACAACCGATCCGTACTTGCTTGAACTTTATTATTGTCACAACAATGAAAGTTAGTCTTCAAATTCTTGAAGTCGGCCAATACATGTCTTGCCGTGGCAGTCGATTGTATCCACTCAAGTACAAAAGCCCAACGAACGATCTCATATTTGCTTCGTCAGCCAAAAATAAACGGTTCTTCTGATGAGCATAAAGATTTGTCTCCTCAACCAGAAAATTAAAAAATTGAATAATACTGATGTGTAAATGTCATACACTTCATTGGGTTCAAGCATTTTGGGAAGCCACGAAGGAGTTGTATATTTTCCGAAGGTGGGTTGTCCTTGCGTTCCCAAACTACATTGTGTTCATGGTCTTTCATGAAATCATGAAGCTCATTTGCATTGATCACTTCGAACTCCCCAACAACTTCCTCCACAAAATCTACACATCCAACTTCGTTATCATTTATGTCTTCTTCATCACTAACTTGGTCTTGTGGAGGTAGAAGTATTATAATTTCGCTTTCTCTTTCTTCATTGTCATCACTTCATTCTAAACTTTTTCTACCGCTTGATTGGAGTGTTAGGCAACGTGGCATCTTTCAGAGCTAAAGCAAATGCTATGAAATGCCAACTTATTGATGAAACGAAATGAAAATCAATAATTTTTGAAGCTCACTTTATCGACTGGATCAGTACTTTGGTAGATCATTCAAAATTTAAATGAACCCGCATTCAGCCAGCGTAACAGATATGTTACATAGCAATCTAATACTGTACCAAACCCAACATATTTCAATTTTGTTTGGATTTGAGTTATGGTGATGCTAGAAAGGATCTTTATGTTTACAATCAGATGAATTTATAAAAACAAATTTTCTATCCTTGGGGATTCAACAACGACGAGAGAAATTTCCTATCATAAGTCAATGATCTTGAAACTAGAAATGTGAAGCCAAATTGATCCAAATTTTTCGCTAGAAGTAAAAAACATTTAAATATTATCTATAAGAAAAGAAACGTTCAAAAGTTATGCCAAAATAATAGGCTATTAATCTTGCAGTGCCTCTCAAAGTGTCTGTAACAGTTGTGTTACACTGGCTTTAAATGGGTTAATAATCTTTTGGAAACCAATTTTGTCATGATTTTTCTATCTAACTTCCTTTTTTTGTGATCTAGTTTATTTTTTGTTCCAATTGTCCATTTTATCGTTTAAAGTTCTTGCAGGGTGTTGGTGCAGAATATTGCCGCGCTGAGCACACTTTAAAATAAACGATGATGGTATATGATAGGGTTCCGCGAAAAAAAATAAAACACTAATTGGCGATATATGGGAATGATTGACACTAATTTGGGGTAAATTGTTGGATGAAACTTGCAAACATCAACATAAAAAATATTTGAGGAAGACACTTTTACAAAAACCTAAGAATCCATAAAAAGGAGGGGCACTGCCCCCCCAAAGCCGCGCATGTATTTAAGTACTACAGCACAGAAAACTGGGAATTCCTTAAAAAATTATTATCTATTATTAAGCCAAATGCAATATATAGAAGTATATTTATGCAAATTTCTACATTTTTAGTGTAAATCAAGTCCTTCTTATTTGAGATTTTTAAATTCGAATTTATGGAGAATTTGTTCTATCGACTAGTATTTATTTCCATATTTTATTTACCAATTAGTACCGAATTTATAGATAGCGTGACCGTGTTGCATCAATTTTTAATGCATAAATATACATTCCGCTGATATTGTTCATAAATATATTTTGGATAGTGTGGATGCACAGTAACGCCTGGGTTCAAATGGCATGGGACTTTTGATGTGCAATTATTACTGAAAATTCAAATAAATTTACTCAAATTGTCATATGCATTAAGTATAGCGTATAGAATTATATATTTTCATACTTATTGAACATGCATATGGGATTCAACATAGGAATTTTTATTATTTAAGCATGTAGTTCAAGAACCCATTTTGTGCACATTGATTCAAAACGAAAAATTGCCTTTCTAATCTACATTTGTGTCTTTGCTTCTGTAGTGTCGGTTAACGGTTTCTTCATAAAGCAATAACCAAAAGCAGGGTCATTTCATTTTTTTTCACGTAACAGCGTGTAGTTCATCTTTACTCAATCGACTTGACAACAGATCCTCATTTCTTAGTAGAGTTAATGAAGTATCTCGTTTTGAAATTTAAATCTGATGGTTGTTCTGTTGTGACTAAAATTTTGATCACAGATGTGCAATAGCCCAAAGAGATTGATTCAATTCAGAGTTAGCCGTAACCTTAAATAATGTAGGCGCCACAAGAAACTTGTTAAAGGAGGTGCAAAAAAAATTTTGCATGTGTGATATTTTAGAAATCAGTTTTTGTTAAAAAAATATTTTATTTCAAATCAATTTCTTTTTTAGAAAACTTAGTCATTTAATTGAAAAAGAACAATGAGATGATATCATATTTTCCAAGTATTTTGATTATCTGAAGTAATGTGCTAGAATCTGCTTTAATCTCCAAACTCATGTGTAAAAATATAAGAATATAGGCCTTTGATTTGTTATTTTCTGCCACTCAATTATTTCAAAAGCAATATTTACCACATCAGTAATAGGAAGCACTTTATATCTGATATTGCATTTCAAATGAATGTAAATTTCAAAATAACACCATTATTTTCCAGATATTAATCAAAGATTTTGAAAGGAAAGCGTTCGCGTAAAGTTCCACTAATGTTCAGTGATGATGGGCGCATCCTGCTAAAGCACATTCTGCAGAGTAGCATTGCGTTAGATAAGAAGTATGTATTTCATACAACTGGAAACTTTCTAATAAGAGGAAATGATGTATTGCATAAGCTAAGGATGCAATGCAGTCTGAAATGACCTGAATTGCTTCAGAGTACGAAACTCCGCAAATATTTTGTGACAACTGCACAAATGTTGGCTCTTAAGGAGAATGATCTTGATAATTTGGCGAGGCACTCGGGACATGACATAAATATTCACCGAGAACTTTATCGTTTAGATAGTCGTGCAGTTGAACTTGGGCGTATTGCAAAACTTCTTCTTGCCATTGATGCTGGAAAACTGACCCAATTTAAAGGAAAATCTTTGTCTTCACTCGATGATGTTCTTATCACTCATACAGATGACTTGAATTTACCTGAAAATGAGCATTCAGATGACGTTAGGCATAGCTCTGGAAATAGCTCTGACAATGAAATGTTGACCTGCACGCAAAACAGTAAATAAATATTTATACATTTCACTTCATACTATTGAGAATATTAATCCTGATATTATAAATGTTCATTTCAATATACTAACTACAGTTATAATTAAATTATTTCGGCCTGATCATGAAAAACTAATTTTTCCAAAGAAAAATGCAAATTAACCCTAGTATTTATTTAATTTAAACTTGTCAAATATTATTTAAGTTTTTTTTATTTAGTTTATTTGCTGAAAATATATATTTTATATGTTTAGAAAAGAAAGTGAGTAATCGGTAAAAAAAAGTGCTGAAGAAAATGCGGCCATTTCCAAAGAATTTTTCCAACATATTTTGAAGAGAAAAGTTCCTTCCTTCGATGAATGCAGAAAAGCCAAAGCCAAGTTTACATGCATAGAAAAGTATTTCTCAAATTAAAAGTAAAGTACACAATATCATTAAAAAAGATGTTCATCATTGAATAAATTTGATGCGGTGTCTATTTTTTGTAATTACTAGAATAACTATGCTCGCATGTATTAAAAAATATTTCACTTCGATTTAATTAAAATGTGAAGGAATAAATCCTGCTTAACATAAGTTTGTCACCTTTATTAGTATTGAATAGTAATCAAACTTCCTTAAATTCATAAAGTTCGAACTCTACAATGCTATTCAATAGGTTGATTTGTGCATTTCTCACTACAATTATCATGATCAGTAGATGTACAAAGAAACATCAATTTCAATATGTAAGTTTTTACAAACTTCAAGTTCTTCGTTATGTTGCCATTGAAAAACTTTTAATGCTATAATATTCCTATAGAACTTTCTCTCTGATTTAATAATAGTGTTATACACTACGATAGTAATATGTTGCTTCTAAAGTTTAGTAATTGCCATTTTAACTAATATGTTCAAAAAGTATATATTTCAAAATTTACTTATTTTTTTTAAAACTTGCCAATTTTTCGACTATAGTTTAAGTCATTTTAATATAATGAATGTATTACATTCAAGTTTAGATTGCTAAAGATCATTTCTATAATAAGGGTTCAAATCTATATCCACTATGAATTTTTCAAAATCTGTGATGGTTGTTCAAAAATTTTTTAGACAGTCATGGTTCAAAAACTAATGAAGACATTTAAAATATGAAAACACCACAAGATAAAGAATTGTCTTTGCTTTCGGGAACAAATTATTTCAACGTAATTCCTTTTTCCATGCGCATTAGCCCAACTCACTTTTTGAACACTAGGTAAAAAAAATTTAAATATTTTCAGAAAAATTTTTATTTGCATGCACTTCAGGCAAAAGAATAGGTTTCGATACAAATCATCATTGAATGAACATGCCCAATCCCATTGATGTGCTTTCAATATTTTTTAACAGACTTGGACAAATTGTTGAAAAATTTGAAAAAAGCACATTGTAACGTAAAAGAAAAACTATTGGTTAAAGCAAATTTAATTCATCTACTTGCCCAAAATAAAGTACAACTTTTTGATGCAACAACAAATGATAATCCATCCTGGTGATTCGCAGAATAACAAACGCAAATCAGGTAACAAAAACTCTAACTAGCCAGCAAGTGATGTAATTGACTTAAGTAACCAAGTTAAATAACTAGCAATTTAATGTATCGCAAGGTTCATTGAAGCATGATATTTTTAAAAATTTAATTAAAATATATTGAAGCAAAATATAAGTAAATAACTTTTCTTTATCCAAATTTATTTATATACATAAATATTAATAAATGATCATATCAGTCAAAAATAAAGTATTATATTCTGAGATGTACACAGGCCAGGCTTGGCTTAGGAAATTCTGAGACAAAACACCGCTGAATTAAATTAGTGTGAGAAAATTGTAAATGTTGCAAAAACACCCATGATTGAGTCATCCACTATTAGAGATGTAATTATTAGAATGCATTTAAGCAAATATGATCTTGAGTTCAATTACTGATGGAATAAGAAATTCAAAAGCAAACCTTTGTCAATATACAGAGTGCCCAGTAAATAAGGTACAATTTCGTTTAAAAATTTAATTAATTTATCACAAAATATACCATTTATTTACTTCCTTATTATGACTATGTCACAAATGTTCAAAATGACTACCATGTTATAAGTCAAAAACATTTTGTTTAGTGGGTGAATCGACTTTCGTAGCTAAAGCTGTGCCTACCTTACGTTTTTTGCAAATTCCGGCCATCTTTAAATCTTGCCACAGCTTTTTTATATTGCCTTTTAGAAATGATCCTGAAAAAATTTTGCAAAATTCTGTACATTTGTCAAGACACCATGTTGGATGTTAATGTTTAAATAACACAATTGCAGCTCTATGAAAATCACTTAATTGAGGAATTTTACGCATGTAGTGAATTAAGGACAACACTAATTTATGAAACTATTTGCTTAATACGGTCATTTGAGTTCAGTAATCAGTCAATCTTAATTAATAGAAATTTTACCTTTGTTACTGGGCCCTTGTAGCTTAGCTTTTTGTAAAATAACGTCAAATTTATTAAATAGAAGTTGAGATTTCTATGATCTATCCAACATTGTTGAAACCTTCCAAGTATACTTTTATAGATATTAACAAATTTTACGAAGCATCACGTTTCATGAATATAAATGTTTCATATTTTATCCACTCAATGTATTGAACACTTATATCTAAATTTTCTTATTACTAAAATGGCGACTAGCAGCAACATCTTAAACAAATACTACATTTTTTTTAATTTTTTCGTTTTTAGTCCCACTAGGATACTCATAAAAATGTTTTCAAGCCGTCCCCAGTCATATCCGAAATCTCTTACCCATGCCCAAAAATGAAATTATATTTGCTGCCACCTCGTGTACCGCCATCCGCCATGATTTTGGCGTGGCACAATGACATAGATGAACTCCGATTTAGCGCCATCATAAACAACCAAAGAGATTTTATGAACTATATTACAGTGCATTTGAATGTTTACTAATGTGAATCGATTTCTAAACAGGATTTCAAGAATATTTATTGCTGAAACTGCATCTAAAATGAAGCAGTAAATCATAATTGATTTAGAAATCGAACGTTGGAGCTATGAACACATCTATTGGGGAACACGCTTGCATGTACTTTTGAAAATTTCTACTAAAATGTGTTTTTGGTTTTAAGGCTATAAGCATTTTTTGAGACACATGAAGATTGCGGAATTTTCTGCGCAGTTTAAAGTTAGTATAGTGCATGTCTTCATTTTTCTTAAATTTGTGCTATAAGTGATAATATTGTGTATTTAGAAATAGTGATACACGTAAAATTGCAAATTTTTCCAGCTATAATATGCTCAACCCCGATTTATCACCGACCCTGCTTAGCGCCAAAAATTGTCTTAGTACAAAGATGATCAAAAAATCGTGGTTATACTGTATTGTAAGTATATATATATATATATAATTTTTTTTAATCACAATGCAGTATATTTTAAGTTTCATACACATTAACGGCATAAATCTACCAAAAATATGTATGGTTGTGGGACGTTTTTAAACTATTTTAGTGGCTTTTTAACAGTTAGACCTAATTTGTGACTTCGTGGTTTTTGGGGCAGGTGCAGTCCTAGAATGTTTTCAGTAGATTGTGGTTTAATAAGTTTTATATAATTTCAAAGAATAACTTGCAATTTATTCAACATCAAATCATATCTTTCAAAAATTGCAATGATTTTTGCTTTCTCCACATAAATGTTAACCCATGTATATATATATATATATATATATATATATATATATATATATATATATATATATATATAAACACTAGAAGTTTATTTATATCTCAATATTCACATAAAACTCACACGGTTTTTGAAAATGGGGATACAATAGGGGTGGAGAGGGGTTGGGAAAGGAGTGGGGACAGCATTCCTCCCTGTTTAGCTAACAAATAAGACTATTAAAGTAATTTTGCTATTAAATTCTATATTTTCCTTAAAAATGGCAGACGCAATTTACACAGCTTATTTGAACTTTTTAGTAAAATTTAAATTAAGAAAAGGAATGACGTAATTTAATAAAATGGGAAAAATTTTATTATTTCAATTATTTTTATAAAATTTGTCCACAATCCCACACCAAAGTTCAAAAAAATAAATTTTGGAATACCCCTAATATATATATATATTAATTTTTGGTCATTTAGGTTAAATTGTTAAAACGATTAGGTGGTAGCATCACTTCCACAGCAACAGAAAGCGATAAAAATGCTGATTTGGAAAGGGAGTGGGAATGAAATTGGTCTCTTTTAAATTTTGAAACCACAGTTTTCAAAGGCAGTTATCAATTGTTTCTACAATGCTTAATCAATGTAGAAGATGCGGTTAACACAATCGGTGTGTATGAAGCTTATGCTGACCCAGAAGTCAGCATAAGCAGTTAACACAATCAGTGTGTATGAAGCTTATGTTGACCCAGAAGTCAGCATAAGCAGTTAACACAATCAGTGTGTATGAAGCTTATGCTGACCCAGAAGTCAGCATAAGCAGTTAACACAATCAGTGTGTATGAAGCTTATGCTGACCCAGAAGTCAGCATAAGCAGTTAACACAATTGGGTGTGTATGAAGCTTATGCTGACCCAGAAGTCAGCATAAGCAGTTAACACAATCAGTGTGTATGAAGCTTATGCTGACCAGAAGTCAGCATATGCAGTTAACACATTCGGTGTGTATGAAGCTTATGCTGACTTAGAAGGCAGCATAAGCATGTTAGCAGCCTGTGTTCTGTGTGTATGGTATTTATGCGGACACAGAGTTGCTACTGTGTTTTCCATCTTTGTTAGGATTTTAACGCTGAAGTTGTAAAAAATATCCACAAATTAAAATGTTCAGCAATTATAATTCAAGTATTAAGCACATTTAAATCACAAGTAATTCAAATGATACAACCAGGGCTGTAAAAATAAAAATAAAAATATATTGCCATATCTAAAATAAAAATTTTCTTTTTTGAAAATGGAAAATAAATTATTTCAATAATTGTTTAATTATTTCTATCATTAAACAATTATTTTTCAAATGATAAAATCACCCCATATTATGTGACTTTTAATATTTTGCCATTTAGGTTCTGCATGTAATTGAATAAGTAAATAAACATTTGGAGACAAGAAACAATATTAACAAGTGTGACTTTAAATAATGCCAAATGAGTCACTTTTAACTCATTCAATTACTATAAGGCATTTTGCAAATTTGCTACGCAGTTTGGTTACTCATTTTTCCGATCATATTGTCAGGAAAATTATTATTATTTGAGAAAAAATAATTCTCCTTCAAAAATAAATAATTGGTATTTTTCAGGACGTCAAATAAATTATTTTTATGTATTTATTGCCAATAATTTTTTAAATTATTTATTTTTTTAGAGCCCTGGATACTACTCTCACCACAATATGGATGTAGACTAGACTAAATAAATATCCTATAATATGTTTTAAACTGGAAACTGTTGCGTGATATTTGGTCAGAAACATTTTACTTTTATACAGTCCTATCAAAAGCAAAGACCATTGTCTTTACTCGCAAAAATATATGGGATTTTCACTATGAAAACATTACTTTGGTACTAGGCATGTTCCATGTTTTCAAATTCTCAATCATAATTACTGCCTAAATATACAGTGCATCATAAATTATCTGTTTGTTTATTATATGTTTTTCAATTATTCACCTGCAATGCAAACCTCCCTTTTTTCTGCTAATATCAGTTTTTAATTTATTGTTTCATTCATATTTCCTATCAAAACAGCGCCTCTTAGATCAATAAATTCCATAGCAAAATTCAAAACATGCAGATGAATGAATGTTGTAGTATCATACCATTGTATGATATACAGCTACAGAAAATCAGCTTTGCGGGATTTAATTAAAATCTTAATTTCAGTTTCTGAAATAATTATTAAGCAAGATTGTTGCACTGTGTATTATAAAGAGCTACATTTAATAGATATATACAAGTTGGATTATCCAACTCTTTGTATTATCCATGTAGTCATCCACTGTACTAACAATCAAATGCATATAAATAACAAACATTATATAACTTCTTCAATAGCTAAATATTCTTTCAGTTCCAGATAGTTATTTGTACAGTATATATTTGACACCATTATATGGTAAGTTAAAACATTAATACATATAACTTTGATTGTATATACACAACTTAATGCTGACTTTAAATTGCTGCTGACTACCACTAGAGGGATACCTCTGTCAAAGTGTGTAACTGTGTATTGCTTATGCTGACTCAGTCAAAACTTTTTAAATTCCAAATTAAAAGCCACAGTAGTTATGGGTGCCAAGACCCTATCGCACAAAAACGATTCTGATTGGCCGAGAGCTCATGATGTCACATGTCACGTGACAGACTGTGAATATTGGAGAAGATGATTTAATTATTGACTCATCAGTTTTTTGACAGCTACTAATGTATTTTTTGACAAGTGCTAATTGATTTTCTTGTTGATTCATTTACATGTTGGGCCAATTTAGTTTACACTGTTTTGATATAATGACTAATTTCATTGTTTGTTAATATACATGGCTATATCACACGTTACACTTGCTTGCATACATTACATTGCTTTTGTGATTATGTATTGTTGGCTAATTTTACATTTTGTGGGATAGGCACACATACACATCTGTTAATATTGCAGACTAATTTTCCATTACATGTAAGGACTACACAAAGCAATGTCAAACCACTATGCTTATCATGTTTTTCCATAATTTCAAAAGCTTACACATACAATGCTTATCTCATTTTTCGGGAATTTTTTCAAAAAGTATACATTTTGTTTTTCAAAACACACTATTTCATTTACAAAAAGAACATTTTGTTTCTAAACAAGCAAACTATTTTAACCCATTTTCAATAATACATGTGGAAAATATTAAATGTAGAAATTAAACAAAAAGATATTGTAATTCAATGTAATAAAAATTGCATTGTCTAGTTTACATGTTAAAAACGAATTTCATCAATTTCCAAAATATAAAACCAGATATTTAAGTGAGCATGGTAAAGCCCACATTTTAAAAACAAGACAAAATACATGTATATTATACATGTTCCACTTATAATGATGGTAAATTACACTATTAAATTTGTCTATAGTATTAGTTTATCATCTCCAATATTGATGTGAGTTCATATATTGTTGTCAACCACCATCTTCATTTCCCATGCATAGATAATTTTTGATGAGGGTTGTTCATCTGATGGAGGGTTACAAGAGTCGAGAATCACACAACATCCAACAAAATATATCTAAGTGTGATATAAGAGATATGCATTTACAAATTAAATAAATACGCCAACTATTGTTTGTGTGTATTATCAATGCCATCTAATAAAAACATTTTATAGTAATAACACTGCAAATTTACCATGGAAATGAGAGCCTAGTAATTAAATAAATTAGACACACACATAAATTAAATTGAGAAGGAAACCTAATAAATGTTATAATGTATTTCTAATGGCAAATCTATGCAATATACAAAAATAACAAGTTTTTATGACTGGAAATGCTTTCTTTATTGTGAGATACCTTTTAATGTCAAAGTGGAAAAATAGAGCAGTAAGCACAATTGTCTAAAAGCTGAACAAAAATGCTTTTAACGTAAAATTATCTGTACCAAGTTGTATGGCTTCTCANTGATGTCAGTTCATATATTGCCGTCAACCTCCGTCTTCATTTCCCATGCATAGATCTGTGTCGAGAATCACACAACCTCACCAATAAAATATATCTAAGCATTGGTATAAATGTTATGCACCCGCAAAATTAAATGGGAAATAATTACGCCATGCAAATAATAATCAAAACATTATAGACACTCTCTTTTGACATATTAATATAACACACTATTATTGCAAGTCAGAGAAATTGATATTAACAAATATAATGAATAATACGTCCAGTGGATTGATTTAGTTGTCTCCTATGGTTAACATCAGCGTAATTCCACACTGAACAGAATGCATTGATATCAGAGTTAATTTGCTTTTTACGCTATAAGAATTTGGAGGGATAATGCAGACATTGGTTTTCTGCTAGCAGCCTCACCAATACATAAAGACTTCATGCAGGAACTAAATAACATTTAAAATCATAATTACAATAAACTGTATCACCTAATTTTTGAGCGTGGTAATTAATGAGAATTGTTTTATATGACGGGAACATTTCTTCTTATACCAATAGAAAAACAACAGAATAAATGTTTAAAACAAATCATCAACGATGGTGAACTTTTTTTGTATAGTTGGTGAAACTAAATAAACCTTAGCAAAATATATATAATTAATTTCTTCTACTGTATTTATTGTACAAGAATTGTTACTGTCAAGGAGGCATTCTTTCATCAGTTGATAATGGAAAAACTTCTTCTTTCATCATGACAGATAACTAAATATTTTCATTAACTTCTTATAAATTAAAATGATTATACTTTTTGTGAAGGAATTTTCACATGGCAGCATTCCTTTTTCATACTAATGTGGAGACATTGATAAACTGCAGAAAATTATAAACACAGCCAAATATGGTTGTTAATCTATTACATGTTTAAAACACGCATACACTTGTTGTTGGAGGCATTTACATAGGGAGGCATCTTTTTCGTTCAATACAAGTGGGGGATCTTAAAATAGTGACAGACATCTAAATATTTCCATTAACTTTTTATAAATTAAAATGATTATACATTTTGTGAAGGAATTTTTCACATGGAGGCATTCTTTTTTCATTCTAACATGGAGACATTCTTCAATCTATAAACTACAGAAAATCATAAATAGTAGCAAACACAGCTAAATATGGTTGTTAATTTATTACATGTGTAAAATGCACATACACTTGTTGTTGGAGGCATTTACATCTTTTTCATTCAATACAAGTGGGGCATTGTAAAATAGTGACAGACATCTAAATATTTTCATTAATTTTATTATATGTCTAAAATGATTATACTTTTGTTATAGTTGAGTTTGGCATAGAGGCGTTTTTTCAATTGACAGATTATGATGAAATGACAGGAGGCAGAGCTAAATTTTTCCATAAATTTTTTATATATATTAAAATATACAAATGCTTTTGTGGTGGTGCAAATTTAACCCAGAGGCGGACTTTTGCACAAACATATGGATGAATAGAGGGAAATGCAAAGTATGGAAATGATGAAATATATTTACAACATCTAAGCAAGTAAAAGGTTGCTAACAATAAATTCGACAATTTCATTTACCATATACACAAACTTGGAGTGACTATGGAGGCAGAGCAAGATGGCAGAGGCAATTCACTATCACGGATCTAGGAAATAATTATTAATTTTGTGTGCAAAATAATTTTCATATACCTAAATGAGGTCATTTGCTGCTACTGTTTGTAGATTGTTCATTTATAGCACATTTAATCAAAGGTTGAGGAATATCTAAATGAAAAAATTAGTGAAAAATACTAGTAAATTCGGTCTATACCTTTATGACCATATGGCAAACTTTGGTAATGATCCACCAGATATCTCTTATCTTCATAGGGTGTTAGTGCCACTTTATTCATCCTCTTGATAGAGATATTGTGGTTGACTCTGTATCATTACCATTTCTTGCTGCAGAATTTCTTCACCATCCAAAATTCATTTGAAGATGTCGAAATTCATGGTCTTCTTCACAATACCCATAATTCCCTTTGCACTAGATTTAAGGTCGACACCCCCACTATTTGCACATATATATTGGATGGAATACATTTTCTATTTTAATGCCACCACCTGTGTTAGTATTCTGCCAGCCAGCTCATCCTTCACCTTTAAATAAGTTTTCTTATTTGCCTCACTAAACAATGGTGAATCTTTCAGATAATTTGAAAAGTCAAAATGGCTGGCTATTGCTGGCAATTCATCATATAAATTTTTACTCTTTATTTTATACAGGAGAGAGTCTGTGTCACTGTATAATAGGGAAATTTGATTCTTAAATGCCTCCTTCATAATATTATAGTGGAATTGAAACATTTGTAATTTGGACACATCTAAAATAGTTTGACCAATATAATTTGGTTTTGTCCACTTGATCTCTTTATGCCGTAACATGACCTGCACTAGATTTTTGGAAATTATATTGAATGACTTAAATTTGGGTTTCTTAATTAATTTTTCAGCAGCCTCCTGATCACCAACAAACTTGACTATGTACTGTTTTCTGAGAGATTCCATAGTCTTCCCAAATACTGCATTTGACATTAATTTATAAAAATTCTTTTCAAAGTCATTCTTGACAGCTTTTGTTTTCAATGTGTTTAAATCAATATAGGGCTTTCAAAATTGTGATTGCTGGAACTCCAATGCTTTATGGAATTTTGTCACTTTTAGACCCTTGGCAATATAAAATTTGAGAACTTCATAATGTACTACATATTCATTTTTATCAAAAAATGTTTGAATTAATTTTGCTACTTTTCCTGTCTATAAATTTAACATGGTTTTTATATGTTTTTGGTATGGTGACAACAATTCATCTCCCACACTCATTTTATGTGGGACCAATGGATAATCAGGGTGTTTTCCATGCAGATGTGATGGATAATGAATGTTGACCATTACCAGGAAGCCTCTGTCTGTCTCTGATGGCGTAGCCAGTATATTTTCTAGACTCTCATCTGTCCAGTGTAGGCCTCCAGTGGGTAAAAACTCACACATTGAAGCTCCATACAATGAATTCATATTGAGAAAGATTGAATATGTGGAGTCTTTCTCACTGCCATAACCCTCCACCATTGGGTTATTTGATTCTATTGGACGCTATCTAGCAACAAAATATTTTTGACAAAACTTAATTGAACAAATTAATTTTTTGACAAAGTTTTTATTTTTGATTTCTAGGATTTAGGCAAAGTGATATAATTGAAGGCAATAAATGTTTTTGATAAAACTAAATTGAGCAAATTAATTCTTTGAAAAAGTTTTTAATTGTTAGGCAAACTGACATATTTACTTCTGTTAATATACATGTTCATTGTAGCAACACCCTTAATTATGCAACACCATGTTTAAGGAAAGCAATTCATAGATCCAAAACCCAAATATTTCAAA